>PVKS010008002.1:44168-70381 GCA_004027875.1 Aplodontia rufa | reverse complement strand
TGCTGGGGTTGGAACCCGTGCCCTCGCTCATGCCAGGCAAGGGTCATAACCACTGAACCACCGCACAAGCCCCCAAAAGCATGTTTTTGTAATGCTTGATAAACTTTGTGAAATGCGGTTTGCTTACCATGATTCTCTATTTTCAGAGGAAGAAAAAGTGGCTTTTGTTAACTGGATAAACAAGGCCCTAGAGGATGACCCTGACTGTAAGCATCTTCTGCCCATGAATCCCAATGATGGCAGTCTCTTCAAATGTCTTGCAGATGGAATCCTTCTTTGGTGAGTTGACCATGGAGATGCGTTCTTACTGTCCCCACTGATGAGCATTCCAGAACAACTATAATTCGGCAAATCTGTGCTTGTTTTAGGCCTTACAGGATTTATACTGCATAGAAAATTAAGTACTATGTGTTTTCCAAAATTTTCCTTCTTATGCAGTCCCTTATTTTTCTAGTGCCTTTTATGTTTGTTACTATAGAGTAAAGCCAGGAAAATTTTGAGTTAGTCCTTAGATGCATTTTAAAATGTCTATGTGGGTTTTTTTTTTCACTTCCTAGTAAGGGAGTATTGACTATTGACTAGGACAAGAAGGTGAGCAAACATAAAAAGAAGGCACACTTTAATTGTACCAAAGTGAAATAGTGTTTTAATCCAACCCTGAATCTTTGCAGACTGTTCTGCTTACTACACCATGAACTTGGGAAGGGTATGACTGTTGTGTGCACTGTATTCTCAGCCCCCGTCTGTATACAAAACAGGTGTCGTTTATTTAAATTTATAAAAATACAGAGAATTTCCAAAGAAGCAAATAACCATCACAGATATTCTTACCACTTACTTAAAAACTCCTGCCCACAAGTACAAGTTACTAATGTCTAGGACATATCTATAATATATACCTCGCCCTCCATCTACAATTCTGATCTCTTCCTCTGCCCTTCAAATAATTCTCTACTGTGAATCAAATGAATCAAGTTTTTGTTTTAAAGATAAATATATATTTAAAATAGACAAAATTCATATTATTTCTCTTAAGAGGTCTGAATTGTTGCAGTCCTCGAAAGACAAAGTTCCTAGCTCCTTATCTTTCTGCAGTAACAGTACATAATTTTAACAGTGTTGTTACTATTTCATGAAACACTGGCTTCTTGAGAATTTGTTTCTGTTAAATGTCAATCACTGAGTGAAATAAAGAAAATGCATGATGGTTAAAATAATTAGGAGTAAATGCTAAGATTATGGCATTGAGTGATATATTTGTTTTAAGAAATATTTATAATCAATTGAATAGTTTAAAGAAATGGACTATTATTACTTTTCAAAATTTAGCTATTTTGGCTGTTTACAAAAATGAAAACATTTCTGGGAATTTTAAACTACATTATTTCTTTCTCTTTAGCAAAATGATCAACTTATCTGAACCAGATACAATTGATGAAAGAGCCATTAATAAGAAAAAGCTCACTCCCTTTACTGTTTCTGTAAGTATTTGTTCTTTGCTAGTCATATGTTACTATTCTCAAAAATATAAGGCCTTTATTCATGGATATATGGGCTCTGGTAAAACATTCAGTCTAACATAATTCTGTTTTCTTATAAAAACTCATTTTTTATTAAATAAAAACTCAGCAGCATTTTGTAACAAATAAAATTAAGATTCGAAGTAGTTTGGATAACTGTCTTTAAGTTAATAGTATTCAGCCTGTGTTATTGTGATAATGGAGTTAATAATGATTATTTGGTGCTAGGTGACTGGTTTTCTTTTCTTGTGGTGCTGGAGCTTGGATCCATGACCTCATGCATGTGCACACTAGGCAAGCACTTTGCGTGATGCTCGAGTGTTGGCTGGTTGTAAAAAGAACACTGCAAAATTTATTTGTATCACAGAATATTTATTTTGTACTAGATGGTTCATACTCAATTTTTGCATACATATAGATCTTGTTGAAGTCCAGTAATTTATGATTACCATACGTTTCCCCCCCAAATGTCTACACACATGGGTGGATACTAAAATTCACCGAGTACTTAGTAGGTACCAATTGTTGTTCCGAGCACTGTGTGAATTATTATCCCATTAACTCTTGCCAGCTATCTTGTAATAGGTATATACAATGATTTTACAGATGATTTACCCAGTCACTGACAGGTCGCACAATAGCAGAGCCAACGTATGATCCTAGGGGTCTCCGGCACTCTTCCTCCTAATCACCCTGCTGTACTGACACTCTCATGTGGAAGAATAGCAGTTACTTAATGTGTGGTCACTACAGTAATTATTAAAATTGAGCAACTGCTAATCTGTTTCCTTCATTTGGCAAACTCAGTTCTTGATTTGCTAAGATTGTGAAGTTTCTTCTTTTGGAAGCTAGGACCTTATGTCACTGGTTTACAGTTATCTTGAACTATTTAAGGGGTTCCTCCTTCCTGTCATCCTTGAGAAATATAAAATAGATGTTGGCTACATGTCTTTATTGTTTTCCCACTTGTCAATAGGTCAGTGATGTTGCATAGCCCTAGTATAAAAACTTCCGTTTTCAAAGAAGCCCTTTTCTAACTGTAGTTACCAGATTATTTTCTTCCACATCTTGTGTTAAGATCTTTTCATCTAATGGCTATGATTATTGAAAATATCCATATCCATTTTATTTTTAGAAGACATGTGTCACATGAGTTTTTATGGCACTGCATCTGAGACACATTATTTCTTACTGTTCTATAAACTTAATTTGGTTTTAGTTTTAATGTGTTTGCAATACATTGATGAAAACAAAGAAAAATATTCTGTAAATATTTTGCAGTAGCTCCAGAATGGATCTGATGGGTTGCGTCTTGTCGACCTTTATTTTTAGAGAGAATTGTTCAGTAGCCTAAGCTTTTAGGATGCTTGAAAGAGGGTACTAATATAGAATGAGAAAAGACTGAGAATTTTGAGAATGGGGAAAGTGTTACCAGGGATATTAAATCTGTCTTGTTTGTTCAGGATTTGGGAACTTGGGGAATAATAGATCTGCTAGAAAATTACTAGTTTCACATGAAACTTTATCCCAGAGAAGCCTAATTCATTTGTTAAAGATTATATGATTGTGGGCTGGAGCGGTGGCTCGGAGGTTTCGGCGCTTGCCTGGCAAGCACGAGGACCCGGGTTCAAACCCCAGCACCACGTACACAGCTGAGTCTTGGAGCAACTAAGGGCATGTGAAAAACTAAATAAAGTTGTTTCTGTCTTTCTCTGTCTCTCTCACTGTCCCTCTCTCTTTAAAAAAAAAGATTATATGATTGTGGTAATATTTTTTACTTTCGGATGGCAGGTTTATGTAGTATGATATATGAAAGAAGAAAAGGATAATGAAAGAGTGAAATGATGTATAGTAGTTACGAAAGCAGGGGAAAGGGGCAGATTAGATATAGAAGAGGACTTATAATCTTGGAGACTTCCTCTTTTTTTTTCTCTCTACCCAATATACTGCTGAGCTGCATTCTTGTTTGTGTATCATTATTGGGAGAAATTAATTATGTGGATAAGACTTTCCAAAACAGATGGAAGTGCTCTAAAGGTCAGGAAACCAACACAAGACTAGCTATAAGAAACTGAGTCTGTTTATTACCAAATGTAAAAATAAAAATCCAACACAATGAATATGCTCACATATACACCAAGCATAGACATTGAACTTCATACTTACATGTGTATAAAAACATGCACATGTGATCTTAATTTTATATTACATGCAGTTGCAGTTTAGGAAAAACATCATAATTCTCATGTGGATATTCCTAATGGAGTAAAAGTGATGTCATGTAAAATAAGGACAAAGTCTGAATAAAAAAATCAATAACAAATCATGCCTTTTTTTTAAGAGAGAGAAAAAGAGAGAGAATCAATTTTTATTGATTTTTTTCATTTGGTTGGTCTTTGTTTCTCTGACACTTAGTTGTATATGTGGTGCTGGGGTTTGAACTTGGGTCCTTGTGCTCGCTTCGGCAGCACATATACTAAAATTGGAACGATACAGAGAAGATTAACATGGCCCCTGCGCAAGGATGACACGCAAATGAACTTGGGTCCTTGCTCAGGCTAGGCAAGTGTGCCAACAACTGAGCCACCACTTCAGCCCTCTTTATGCTTTCTAAAGATAGAAAAATATTAGTGGTCAAGCCTTAATTTGCAGAAACTGTCTCTTGAAGGTTGTATTGATTTGATCTCAGGTAATTTAAAAGCATCTGAAGCTATTAAAAATTTTGTAAGACTTCCATAAAATATTTTAAATTTGCTCATAGTATTTTTATATTTACCATTCTTATTTGTAGTGAATTATGAGATTATAAAGTTGTTGAAGGATTCTGTGGTTCTGCTGCTTTCTGGAGAACTATAGTTAAAGAACATTGTTCAATACTACCGCAAAAATAATTCTAAATGGTTATTTTAATCACTCCTTACTGATTCCCAAGAGATAACAGCCATTTACTTAGAGCCTAGCAAGAAAAATTGCTTTAGTGTGGTTCACGAGAAAGCCACTGAAATATTCAGTGCTTTGAAAACCTCTGTGCATAGCTGCTGTTGTTACCAGGACATTAAACGGCTGCTATTGCTGCCACCACGTGAGAATACCTGTATAGCATAGTGATTAGCAGGAAGAGCTCCAGAGACCACCGGATCACACCCTGCCTCTGCCACTGTGACCTGTTGAGCCTCAGCTTACTCCTCTGTAAAATCCATTTTAAGAGTTACTTTTAGAATTTTCTGTAAATGAAACCTTATTGCAGATCATTTTTTAAAGAAATGCTTCCAAATAGAGACTTTATAAAGTAAAAAATCATGAACCCAACACTAATAAATGGATAGTACTAAAATTTCTAAGGTGATATGACATTAAAATATATATAAATAATGCAATATTATATGAATGTTTGTAATAATTTCCTTCTTTTTGCCTATTTGGAACTTAAGTATGAAAGCGTAGGGAAGGGTAGAGACTAATTTGGTGTGGGAAGAAGATTCAGGGCAAGAGAGGGTGCTTGATGTGAGGAATGAGCGTGTGGCCTGAGGAGAAAGGAACATCACAGGCCAAGGGAAAAGGACTTTCTGTCTGGGCCAAAGCACAGACCATGTGACATACAGGCAGGTGAGGCCAGAGTCAAGTCCTGAACGGTTCTGATTGCCCCACAAAGGATGCACACCTCTCCTTTCCCTCCGTGCCTCCACCGACTCCCACCCATTCATTCATGTGTTCAGTAAATATTTGTTGAGCAGATAGTATGTGCCCAAGGACTAGAAAGCGGCTCCATATAGATCCCAGCTCTTGTTGTTATAGAGTCCGTTCTCTTAATTGGGGGAGATATAACAAGAAACAAGGAAGTATATAATATGTGAGAGAGAAAAGGAGAAAATAGGAGTCACAAGTTCCAGCTGGGGTGGGATGATGCGATTTTGTGCAGGAAGGTCAGAGACCTCACAGATTTGGTGCATTTGAGCAGAGTTTTAAAACAACTGTGAATACTTGGGGTACGCATGTTCTAGACAGAGGGAACAGCAAGTTCAGAGACCCAGGAGATCGAGGACAAAGTGAGTGAGAGGAGGCAGCCGTAGTGACAGGGAGCAATCTGAAGGGTTTCAAAGCTGGGCACACCATCAGCTTTAAGCACTTGGAGGATCACTGAGAGCAGAGCATTGTGGAGGATGGCTAGGGGAGAGTAAGTCTGATCGTCATTAGGAAGTTAGGAAATGATTGAAGAAAGGCACTGACTGCTTTCAGAGATATTGAGAATGTGGAATTGACAGAAACCGGTGGTTGTGGGAGACAAGGAAGAGCAAGGATTCTCCTTAGGTTTCTGGCTTAGGAAGAAAGGAGGTGAGAATGAAGATTGGTCCAATGAACCAACACCGGGAAAAAGAAGGAAAAGCAGATTTTAACAGGGATTGTAGGAAGATCAGCAAAGCATGGTGAGAAAATGGGCTTATTTTAGACATTTTGGACTTGAGGTTCTTGTAGAACTTCCAGGTGGACATAATCAAATGCATATACAAGGGAGAGCTTAGAGTAGGGTCTTGGAGGCAGGATGGGCTGAAGATACAGGTTGGAAAATCATAGGAATACACAGGTGATAGTTAAAATCATAAGGTTTTTTAATAGAAGTAATTTGGTTATATAAATATTAGTGTTTAAAAATCTGGAATTTCTGCAGTCCATCATTTCTTACAGCTTAACTTGTAGACAGGTCTTTAAAAAGTACTTTCCTCACATGTATTTTCTTTTGGCATTTCAGGAAAATCTAAACCTAGCCCTAAATTCTGCCTCTGCTATTGGCTGTACAGTGGTCAACATTGGTGCCCAGGACCTCAAAGAAGGCAAACCTCACTTGGTCTTGGGACTTCTCTGGCAGATCATCAAAGTTGGTCTTTTCGCTGATATCGAGATTTCCAGGAACGAAGGTAAGATCGTCAGCAATATTTACTTTTCACGGCCACAGACCACTTTGGGAAGCATTCACATCGTCTTGTTTGCACCTCAGCTTTGATTGGGCTGCTGAGTGAAGGTGAAGAACTAGAAGAGCTGATGAAGCTTTCTCCCGAGGAATTACTGCTGCGATGGGTGAACCACCACCTCACCAATGCAGGCTATCGCACCATCAGCAACTTCAGCCAGGACATTAAGGTGTTCATTTAATCTTCAGATGAGTGACATGATCCAAGGATATGGAATGTAAAGATTAAAAGTATAGTTTTTAGAAAAATAATATTCACAAAATCCCTATTACATTCACAAAAATCTTTTTTTTTTTTTTTTAAAGAGAGAGGGCCAGTGAGAGAGACAGAGAAAGAGAGAAACAACTTTATTTAGTTTTTCACATGGCCTTTGTTGCTCCAACACTTAGTTGTGTACATGGTGCTGGGGTTTGAACCCGGGTCCTCATGCTTGCCAGGCAAGTGCCGAAACCGCTGAGCCACCACTCTAGCCCTACAAAAATCTTTTTTTTAATTAACTGATTTATCAATTTTTTTTAAAAGAAAGAGGAGATAGAGAAGCAATTTTTTTTATTAGCTTTTCATCTGGTTTTTGTCGCTGCAACACTTAGTTGTGTATCTGGTGCTGGGGTTTGAACTTGTATATTTGAGCATGCCAGGCAAGTGCTATAACTACCAAGCCACTGCTCTAGTCCCTGATTTATCAAATTTTAAATAAGTATATATATATATTTTTTGCAAAGAGAAAGGGTGAGAGAGAGAAAGAACCAATTTATTTAGTTTTTCACATGGATTTTGTTGCTCTGACACTTTGTTGTATAGGTGGTGCTGAAGGGTTTGAACCCGTGTCCCTGCGCACACAAGGCAAGCACCAAATCCTCTGCTCCAGCCCTTTAAATAAGTATTACAGCTGGTGGTGAGAGGAAGGAGCAGCTAGGCTCAACAGATTAATGCGTGCTTTCCCATTGTATTTGCCATATGTCTGCTAAATTATAATGGGGATGTCAGTTAATTTGGACTGAGAATTACATCTGTTGCCAGTTCAATAATCCTACTCACGTTTTGCCGATAACCAGCTAACAGGAAATAAAATCATGTGAGGACTCAAAGAATCAGTAGGCAAAGGGGATCTTAAGGTATGTCTCTGGGCCAGTGGAGCTTAAAATACTTCCCTCTGTACTGGGAGACCCTCTTTAGGGACACTGTAACGTTCAGTTTTTCCTATCAACCCATTGCAGGATAGGTACTGCCAAACTGCGTCTGTGACTGTTTTGTTCTCTGTGATGTATTTTTTTCCAGAGGAATCTGGGGGGAAAATTAGAGTAGTGCTGTCTTTAATTTATATGCCCTCTTGCATAGGTTTATTAACACCTTACATTTTTGCTGGAACAGCCTAGATGACAGTTTCTCTTTCAAGTGACACTGTTTTTCTCTACTTTCAACTATTATGTGTTCATTCAGAAGTTTGTTTTGGGGGTTTCTGTTATTCTGCATGTTCTTAAAACTCAGTTCAACTCACATCATGCAGATACCAAGCCCCTTCTGTAGCGCATAATGCCAAGTGTGGGTGATGCAAAGACCCGGCCCTTGAGAAGCTTACCGATTTCACAGGGAGACAGATGTCTGCTAGGTGGATGTTTCATTTATCTACCATACAAAATTTACTGGCTCAAAATAATTTATTATTTCTCATGGCTTTATGGCTGGGTGGTTCTCCCTCACATAGTTTTTCATTTTATTCCTGGGATCTCTAGATATATCCAGCTGTCATTTGTACACATCTGAAAGGTGTACAGAGGCATCGTTCACACGTCTAGTGCTTGGTGCTCCTCCACCAAGCCTTTCCACGTGGCCATCTTGGACTTTCACATAGCATGATAGCCTCAGATAGCCCGACTTCTTATGTAGAAGTTGACTTCTAGAAGGAGGAAGCAGAAGCTCTTAAAATATGGGCTTGGAAGCCCCAGAATATCACTTTCACAGCATTCTTTTGGTCAGAGTGAGTGATGAGGCCAGTTCAAATTAAAGGGGAAGGGAAATAGCCTCTGCTTTTCAATGGCAGGAGCTACATGCATGTGGAATTATGATAGCCATCTTTGGAGATGACTGCATCAGATGATTTAATACAATGTGGTCATAGTTTATTTAAAGAGATGGGTGAGGATTTCTATGCAATATAGAGAAGGGAACTTGATTTATTCGAGAGAAACCAGGGATGCCTTCCAGGAGAACATGTTTGACCTGAATCTTTTTTTTTTTTTTTTGACCTGAATCTTAATTGATCCTGAAGTTGGGGTTATAAAGGTGGGGGGCGGGGCTTCCAGGTACCTGTTGATAGAAGCTCGGAAGTACACTCTAGCGTGAGGCATGCAGGAACCTGTACGTAATTCTGTGTTATCATAGTTACTCCACCCTCTGCGGTGGGAGCAATTTTCTCACTTGAGTACTTTTTCCCCCTAAATTAATAATGATTTTATTCATTTAAAATATTTCTTTTCTTTCCTTGAAGGATTCAAGAGCATATTTTCATCTGCTTAATCAGATTGCTCCTAAAGGTGACCGAGAAGATGAAGCTGCCGTTGCCATTGACCTTTCAGGATTAAATGTGAGCACAGTTTAATTTTTTTTTCGGATATTGTAGTAAAATTATATGTAACATAAAATTTACCAATTTTACCATTTTTGAATATACATTTCAAGTGAAATTCAGTATATTCATATTGCTGTGCAACTATTACTACTATTTCTCTCTAGAATTTTTTATCATCCCATCGTAGAATTCTGTACACATTCAATCATAACTCCTGGTAAGTATTTTCTGACTCTATCACTTTGATTAGTGATTATAGTCACATTTAGAGTGTAATTCTCTACAGGCGGCATTTCCTGGTGGTATCCTCCACCCCTCACTGAAGCTTGACCCTTTGCTCTTCAGAAGTTTTTTTCCCCGTGCCCTAGGCTCCCATCTCCATGCTGAGCCCTCTACCTGCACCAGTGCAAAAGGGAAATTGCAAAATTCTAACCTTCAGGGTATGTGGGATCAACCTGTATCCACATTTCCCTGGTGCGGTGCAACTGAGTAAGTGCTTTTGTGACTGTTGATGTGTGTCAGGAAAGGGAGCAAGAAGCTGTTATTAGATTGCTAGGCAACTGATGATCAGTTCCACAGCTTACTTTTAGAAATATGCAGAATGAAAGATGGCAATTCCTCATATTTATGGTGCAGGAAGGCCTGATACAGATCCTGATCCACCTAACATGTTTCCTAGGAAGTCCATTCTTTAAGCATAAATTATAAATAGCAGGGGTGGTTCTATCTAAACATTAAAATCTGCTCAGACTATTAGATTGTATAAAAATGTACTAAATACTTAAACTGTAGTTACCTTTCACATTTGATTTTAAAGGCAGCCTGAGTCATTATTATAAATTATATTGCACATTATTATAATGAAATATCGGACATTTAGTACTGCAAAAGTATGCAAAGTTTATAAATTATTTTGAGTCAAAAAAGTCAGGATCTTGGGCTGGAGCAGCGGCTCTGCGGTTATGGTGCTTGCCTGGCATGCGTGAGTATGCAAGTTCAAACCCCAGTACCATGTATACAACAAAGTCTCAGAGCAATGAAAGCCACATGAAACACTAAAAAAAAATTTGTTTCTCTCTCTCACTGTCCCACTCTTTAAAAAAAAATCGAGATCTTAAAAAACTTAAAGAATATTTAAAATATATTCAAAAGAAAACAGTATATTGAACTACTGTGTGCCCATCTCTCAGTTCAACATTTATCAAATCATCGTCAGTGGATTTATTTAATTTATTCCATATCCCTCCTCTCCTGTATTATTTTGAATTCTAGACATTGTATCATTGCATTGATAAATATTTCAACGTTTCCAGAAGATAAAGACTCTTATTATAACCACAACACCTTATCTCTAAAAATATTAACAATAATCTATAACATCACCTGGTCATTGTTGACATCTCTAACTTGAAAATGTCAGATTTTCCTTTTATGATTCATTTGAGTTAAGATCTAAATAAGGTCCATACATTTGATCTGTTGCAGTCTACCTTGGAAACTTATCGTTCAGTAACATTAAATCTGTTACGTTCTCATAGTTCATTTCATATTTTTGCTTCTTTACAACTCTGGTACACAGAATGAGATAGGTTATAATCCTTGGTTATGAGCTCCTTGGTTATGATATAGTCTCATGATGGGTCCATGCACGGACCTCTTTTCATTTATGTTTGTAATGGTTTGTTTTGAAATTGTAACAAGCCTCATAAACCCTCAATCCAACAAGAAAACGAAGACCTTGACGCTAATTTCCATTTAGCTGTGCAGCTCTTCCGTCTCTGCCTCACCTCAGTGTGATCACCACCACCTTGAATCTTATGTTCATTTTTCTTTTTCTTATCTTTCTATGTAGCTTCCTTTCATCAAATGCATTTTTTATAAAATTAAGATTTTTAAAATTTCTTTGATAACTTCATATAAAGTTTATCATGTTATACATAAATTTCTAGTACTATTTTAAACTTAGATCTCTGAGTCACTCATTTTGTTGTAGATCATTGTATGAATATACCAGTTTATTCATCCTGTTTGTGGGCATTTGGCTTGTTTTGTTTGTTTCTAGGATTTTGCAGTTGTAAACGGTGCTATTCCTTCTGATTTTAATAGTTATATATAGAGGCTGGAGCAGTGGCTCAGTGGTTACTGTGCTTGCCTGGCATGCACGAGCACACGAGTTCAAACCCCAGCACCCACATACACAACTAAGTGTCAAAGCAACAAAAGCCATGTGAAAAACTCAATAAAAAGAGATTAGATTCTCTGTCTCTGTCTCTCTCACCGTCCTCTTTTAAAAAAAAATTAAAAATTAAAAAAATTTAAAAAATAGTTATATGTATCCCAAGTTGTTTTTCTTTCTTTTTTTAAAGAGAGAGGGAGAGAGTGGGAGAGAAAGAGAGAATCAATTTTATTTTTTTTCATTGTTTTCTGTTTCTCCAACACTTAGTTGTATATGTGGTGCTGGGGGATTGAACTCGGGTCCTCACACATGCCAGGAAGCACCATAACCACTGAACCACTGCTCCAGCCCCCCCCAAGTTGTTTTTTGTTGAGTAAAGAGTCTATTAGAACTATCATCAGTGTAGAATGGGTTACACAGCTGAGCCTGCCGCTGTGCCGCGGGACTGTGTGGCCTATACTTTAACCAACAGGAGCTTGCATTTGAGAGTTTTGTTGAGTATTTCAGCAGTCAGGGTGACATGTGACTCAGTGATACCAGCAAGAAATCAGTGACTTATTCCTTTTAATTAAATAAAAGAGGGGGTAGGGGAGTTGATTTGTAATTCCTACACATTCTTTTTTTTTTTTTTTTTTAAAGAGAGAAGGACAGAGAGAGAGAGAGAATCAATCTTTACTGAGTTTTTCACGTGGCTTTCATTGCTCTGACACTTAGTTGTGTACATGGTGCTGGGATTTGAACCCGTGTACTCTCGCATGCGGGCAAACACCGTAACCGCTGAGCCAGCCACCGCTCCAGCCCCTGTAATTCCTACGTATTCTTGACCTTGAGTTATTATTTGATATAGTTACAGAAGTGTAATTGCTGATAAATATGTATAACTATAAAAATTATGCCAATCAAAAGTTAATCTTAACCATTCTTGTTTCCTTTTGTAGGAGAGAAATGACCTGAAGCGCGCTGAATTCATGCTTCAACAGGCAGATAAACTAGGCTGCAGACAGTTCGTTACTCCTGCCGATGTGGTTTCCGGCAACCCTAAACTTAATTTAGCCTTTGTAGCTAATCTTTTCAACACATATCCAAGCCTAAGCAAACCTGATAACAATGACATCGATGTGAATTTACTGGAAGGTATGTCCTTTTTGCCTTTAGTGACACTTTGCACTTCTCTTGTGGTTCTGTCTTTCTTCATTTTCAGAGCAAGGGCCTTTTTGGTAGAAGATGTAGTTTAGTGTGTACAGGCATGTACAGCCTGTTAAAAAATTCAAATTACAGAAAGTGATTGTTGGTTTTGGCTAAAAGAGGATGCTGGGGTAAAACATCTTATTTGTCCTTTCTCCCTAAGAGTTTAGTGAAAACTATCATACATTTAAAATATTTTCAGAACATAAGTACGACCAATATGGACAGTGAATTATTTATTGGGAAAAAACAATTATTTGTAGCTTTATTGTCTCCTTTGAAAGCCAGTTTGATTCCAGTATTATTCTTTTTAATATTTTTAGTGTACATGAAAAATTACTGTATTCATTACTTGTCTTGTGTGTGGGCTGTTGTTATCTGTCTCATAATATATAATACTTTCCTATTTTGCTTCATGAAATGCAGATTTGACCCCTCCTAATGTAGGTACTGTATTTAGTACTTTTCTATACTCTTAAAAATATATCCATTCTGAATGTTCTTTTTATTCGTGCCATTTCTTCTTTCTGTCTGGGTTGATATTTATTTTTTGCACTGTTCATGCTGTGTTGTCTTAATATGCCTACTGAAGGAATGACTACAAGCAGGAAACACAAATGAAGCTTCATGAAATAGCAGAGCAAGGCTTTGATTATGTACACTCTTTACCTAATGTGCCTTCTATAGTGATGGGATATTGTAGTTGATAATCGGACTTCGAGATTTGATGTAAAGTCTTTATCTTTCTCTCCTGTGATGAATCTTATTTTATTTTTTATCACAACTCATCTTTGAAAGGATTCATTTAGGTCCCACGACGTGGATGATTTTGTTATTTAGCTGTGTTACATTTGATGAGTGTCAGTAAAGCTTCAATATGTAAATCATCACAATGAAAAACACCTTCTCAAAGCCAGCTCTTTCTCTGTTTGCTAGCCTCTGCCTTTCTTCTTCCCTCTCACACCCTCATCCACGTGGATACAGGTACCCCTTAGTATCAGGATGAGAGGAAAGCAGGGGCCCTGTAGCGCTGGTGGCTGTTGGAGAGAGGCTGAGTCTTTCTCGCGCTTGCCCTCATTTGGGGAAGGCAGGGATTCTGCCTCGTGTGGAAAGTGATGTTGCTGTGTTCGTTCTTACACAGAACCACGCTTGCTCCCTTCCCCAGTGAGATGAGGGAAAGCTCACTTCACCATCTTTTTCCTTTGACTGCCACAACTAGAGTTTTTTCTTTTTTAAAAAACTAGAGTTCTAATGTCCCTGTCACCTCAAAATTATAGGTTCATGATTAATGAAAGAAATTTCAGATTTAATAAGATTAATTCAATTTCCTCTTCCTAAGGGTCCAGTTACATAAGATAAAGACTACATTCTCTATATATAGATCTGTAACTAAGAGGGGAATAGATAAAAAAGTTGGTTTTTTTAATAAAGAGAAATTTAAGGTGAAAGATTAGAATTTACAAATTAAATAAAAAAGAAGGCTGCTGAGTTTTTATCAGTCTGGAAAATTTCAAAATCCCTCTGTGTCTTACAGTAGAAGGCATTGTTTAGAGTGGCATATTAAAAATGATCTGCTTTTTATAGTCACTGAATTCTTGCTAGATATCTTTTCCAGCTTGCTCGCTCTATTTATCACGTTTGAATTCTTTTGCTAGTGTTCAGCATGCTTTTGAATTTTTTCAGTGTGCACAAGATTGCTACATATTTCCATTAGCATTTACTATATTTGTTTGGATACTATGGAAATATTTATCAATCATCTTTATGTAGAACATATGTATGTCCTGATACATCTGCTAAAATGCATTTGACTTTGACTGTCATTAGAATACTTCCTCTGTAAATTTATGTTTTTATAGATCCTTATGAAATTTGAAGCTTGACCTTATCACATCCCAAATTCACGTATTAGTATGTCCTCAAATTGACCCAAACAAGTGGGCTTCATATGATAGAACATCTCAGAATTCAAATTGGAGATAGAAAGTGCATACACCAAAGAATTAGAAAGACTTTGTTCAAATCATGGTCCCACCAATTCTTATCTGAGTAACCTCTGTGAGCCTTGATTTTCTTGTATATAAAACAGGACTAATAATATTAATTGAGAAGAGTTAAAAAGCAAGTTAAATGTGACCATGAGTGTAAGTGCCTATTAATGGTCAGGGTGACAGATGGAAAGCACCTAATACATCAGAGCACATTGAGTGAATATTGGATCCATGAGTTCTTTTTCTTCCATTTTAGTAGTCTTCTTTTATTTCATTTGTTATTTTTTGTTGAAACCCGTATCAATGGAGATGTGAATTTGACCTGCAGATGAAAAGAATATTTAATAGTTCTGTGTTATATGTCAGCAATTATGATTTTAGTTTTATGATTGCTTTAGTTGTCTGCAATCCAGAAAACATTCTCCAATCTGGAATACATATGTTTTTGTAATGCTTTACGAAGGCTCTTGCACAAATGCTTAGTGCTTTTAGCTTTGAGCATTTATTTACCAAGACAACTTGAAAAGACAACTCAATAAATAAATGCCCACTTTTAAAATCTACTTTACTTTCCAGGGATTAAAAGTTAAAATGATAATAATATAGTTAGTTGATAATGACAGGGAGAAATATGAATCTCTGGAGGCTTATAATAGTTTCAGGACTCAATCCAAATGCAAGCTTGGTGTCTTTTAAAATATTCACTATATCATGAGTCAACAGAATTTGAATATTTTAATTAAATATTAAACTATTGGCACATTCAGTCTTTGTAATTTTAAAACATGATTTGGATTTTCCCAGGTGAGAATAATGTGAAAATTTTCTAATTACTAGAAAAAAATTTACATATATAGCATTATAACAGATGGTGATAGAGAATCACCAAAATGTAAATCTGTGCCACATGCATCAAACTGTCACAGCATGTTTATGCTTACGTCATGTTGGGTACAGTTCAGGGATTTAATTTGCACCTGTTTAATAAACACTAAAAGGAAGGTAGGCATGGATTCTGGGAATACTTTGTTTAGCTTAGTTCTTTTTTAAAAAGATTCTCATGTAGATTGTTAACTATAAAGTGGTTGTAGCAGGTAGAACAGACTGATCAATAACCTCTTATGAAGACCAGACAAAATTTAAGCAAGAAATTATATAATTTAATAGAGCAAGAATTAAAGCAGATTCTGGGAAGTCTATTAGGCAATGACATTGAAAAACCATATGAAAATATATTAGGCAGTTTATTTCCTGAAAGGTTGATGAAAATAACTAGAGTCCCTTAGATGGTAAAAGGTTTTGGTTCCTATTTTGGTTTCGACTATCTGTGGCACACAGCCTGAAGATTACTGTGTGGATGGCTCTAGAGGAGTGGACCCTGGAGCTCAGATCCTTATACCAAATTGTCCTGGGAGTCTCACATAAGCCCAAGTCAGAGTGACCTGAACTTGCCTAGAGATTAGACGTGATGAAAGTTGAAGACATTTCAGCTCTCAGGAGTCTGGTGATAAGATACAGTCTAGGCTATTCCACTGTCCTCTAACTTTGCTGATGGGTAAATAATATTTTGGTTAGCCACGTAGGACCATTTGCAATCAGTAGGTTAACTCCAAGGCTACTGCACAGGGGCCCACAGCCCTTCCTGCTTTGCGGTTCCCCTTGCCCTGATTTTCCTTATAGGAGGCGTAAGCACTGCTCCAAAGGGAATGCCCTGGAGATAGGGTTATCCAGGGTTAGAGAACAGTGCCTGCAGGAGTTGTCTCCTGCTGGTGATCTTTGAGGTCTGGCCACTTCCTATGGTGAAATGTTGCTTTCCTCTTAGCACACCAGCATGCTGCTGGGGTCCGCATTTCTCAAGTTTTCAATAGTGTCAATGTAAAGTAAAGTAAGGAAACCCATATCATAGTTATACCCGCCTCATTGCCTGTTTTTTATACTGTTAGAAATTCCCGGGCTGGAGCGGTGGCTCAGCGGTTTCGGCGCTTGCCTGGCAAGCACGAGGACCCGGGTTCAAACCCCAGCACCATGTATACAACTAAGTGTTGGAGCAGCTAAGGCCATGTGAAAAACTCAATAAAGTTGTTTCTCTCTTTCTCTGTCTCTCTCACTGTCCTTCTCTCTTTAAAAAAAAAAAAAAAAGAAAGAAATTCCCTCTCTCCTTCATTGTTTGTTGTAAAGTGTAGGTTTGTATGCCCAGAAACTTTCCTGTATAAAACCATCATCTGTATCCATTTAGAAATTCTGCCCTGGGAAAGGTAAAGCTTTTCTTTCTCTGCTTAATGGGCTAATATTACCCTGAATGCTAAAAGATTTTAGTTTATAGTGTTTATCTAGTCCCTTTTGCATCTAATCATAACTTCAAGCTACACAGGTTTATCTGCTGTTTCTGGGCAGTAGGAATTCAGACATCAAATAAGGGAATCTAGATAGAGAACACGAATGGAAGCTTCCAAGGTGGTGAGGAGAAGAGTTGGTTTTTGTTTTTGTTTATTTTTTTTCTTCTAAAGAAATTATGGTCTCTAAAGAATCGTGACCAAGTATGCATGGGCAATTTGTGCCTGCCTGGATAGTTTAGAATACAGTTCCTGATTCCTCCTGTCTCACATCATCAGTGTGAACTTCTGTATACTTTAGGAGAGAGCAACGAAGAGAGGACATTTCGGAACTGGATGAATTCCTTGGGGGTCAACCCGTACATTAATCATCTGTACAGGTAAATATTTTGTTGTGTTTCAGCCTTACTGTCCAACTTTGTCTTCTCCTGTTGCTATGGCCGGAACTCAGGGCCTCACTCACGTTAGGCACACATTCTACCACTGAGCTTCATCCCTAGTGGTCCCATTTTTAAAGTTTCAGACTGTCCCAACGTTTACATGACAACATTTTCTCATATTACGAGAAATGTTCAGAGTTTCAGGACTCTGGGAGTTGGGGCTGGAGTG
Source organism: Aplodontia rufa (assembly GCA_004027875.1). NCBI lineage: Eukaryota > Metazoa > Chordata > Mammalia > Rodentia > Aplodontiidae > Aplodontia > Aplodontia rufa. Next base: position 53,031 of record PVKS010008002.1, on the reverse strand, counting down.
GTGGCTCAGCAGTAGAGTGCTTGCCTGGCATGCATGAGGACCCAGGTTCAAACTCTAGCACCACACACACAACTAAGTATCAGAAAAACAAAAGCCAGATGGAAAATAAAGTTGATTTTCTCTTAAAAAAAAAAGAAGATTTGGGAAATTGGCACTATAGTAAATTCTAAAAGAAAAGTATCATTTAAAAAGATAATATATGATTATAGTTTTTGATGATGTTATAACTATATCAGCAAAGATAATCCTTATTCTCTTATGGTAATTGAATAATAAATTACTTCAGCTTTAAGGTATTAGAATAACAGTAATATTTGGTAAATGGTTCTTAATCATTATGTCAGTATTTTTCATTATAATTACTATTTTTCATTTATTTTTATCACAGCCTTAATCTGACATGTTTATATATGATTTTACTTATTTCTAGAAATAACTTGTTTTCCCTGGGTAATTATTATAATTTCTATTTTATTATTTGTTTAAAAATGACAACATATCGCTGGACACAGTGGTTGCGGCCTGTAATCCCAGCAGCTGGGGAGGCTGAGGCAGGAGGATTGCAAGTTCGAGGCCAGCCTGGGAAACTTAGTGAGATCCTGTCTAAAAAAAAAAAGGTTGGGGGGGGGGCTGGGCATGTCACTTAGCGGTAGACCATCCCTGGGTTCCATTCCTAATACTGTTGTCCCCCCCAAAAAATATTAACATTGGTAGGACGAAGAAAATATTTTACTAAATCTTTCCCAATGCTATCTGCTAATAATAACAGATGTAGAAGAGAAGAAACCTTTCTTTTCTATTATAGAGTCTTGCCTTGAAAAAGTGTAAAGGAACTCAACGTTAGCTAGTTGTTGTTTTAAGGGAAAAAGTCTACCTAACCCTGTCAATAATTTACATACTTAGGAAACTCTTTAAAGACTTTAATCCTATCTAACAATTAACTAAGTTATTAGTCAAATGTGCACTGAAGATTAACGTCTTAGCAGACAAGCTCCCTGGCTGAGGATTTATTATGCAGTAATTTCTGCTTCTTGGTATGTTTTAAAGCTATTCTTTAAAGTCTAAAACCTGTTGCCTTATTCTGTTAATTGGCCCCAGTGTGATAGACTTATTTTTATTCTAGTTAAATAAGAAGAGATGTACATCAAATTGACAGGTGTTTGTATTACAGTATCAAGGGCAGCTAAATACTGTGGGACCGTGGATTTGAATCTGGATCTCATTCTTAAACCTACCCCTAAGTGTGTTTCACTCCCCACATATAGTGTATTCAGTCATACCAACACAATTAGAATAATGTATATTGATTTTAACTGAAAATTCCTTTCTCAAAATAAGTTATTACGTACATTGAACGATCAAATAGCACTGGAGTGTTTCTAGAACCAGTTGGTTGTGGATTTCACCTTGAAATCTCTGGAAATCACTTCAGCTCTCTGGGCCTTATGTTTCCTATTTGTGGAACATGAATAATAATACCATATTTTACGGGAATAAGAATGAATTCATTTAAAGTAAAAACAAATCATTAAATGGATGAGTTTCTAGAACCTACACAAGAACTTCAGTGATATCTTTTTGTGTGTGTGTGTGTATATATATATATATATATATATATATATATTTTTTTTTTTTTTTTTTTTTTTTAAGTAGGGATTGAGCCCAGGGTTGCTTAACCACTGAGTAACATCCCCAGGCCTTTTTATTTATTTTTTTATTTTGAGACAGGGTCTTTCTTGCTGAGTTGCTTAGAACCTCACTAAGTTGTTGAGGCTGATTTTGAACTTGCCTTCCTCCTGCCCCAGCCTCCTGAGCCACTGGGATTACAGGTGTGCGCCACTGCACCTGGCTAGTGATCTCTTTTTTATACAGAAGGCTCATGTGCTTACAGATAACCTTGTCATCTTAATTACTTTTGTATTAAACTTTCTCTGTCACTTGACATAGACCCCAGCCCCCTTCACTGCCACATGGTGTGTGCTCAGAGAATGCAAAGTAACTTTAATATCAACCTTAGTAAGACATAACTCAGTGGATAAGGTGTTAGAGGAGAAAATCCACATTAAAATCCATCACAGAACTTGCAATTTAAAAACTCAATTGCCGTTGCTTTATGTCCTTCGCATACAGAATTGATGACAGACTCAGCAGACACACTTTATCACAAGAACTTATTTTTCTGAATACAAAGTGGTAGTATTCTTAAAGAACTGCTACTTGCTTATAAATTCCTTCCTCTTAGCCTTCATTATTGAACATGAACAGCAGCCTACTGAGTAGCTGTGATTTTCCTATGATTAAAGTTTCTAAAAATTATAATACATCACTAGCACATGAACTCATTCTACTGTACAAGTTTCAAGAAATATGTAAGAGTACAGAATAAAATAAAGTATACAATTGTACCCTTACCCATCTCATACTCTTTGTCTTGCCCGGAGGTGATCCATCTTAATAGTCTTTGGCATACACAGTTATATAAATACATTTGACTGTAATTTTATAAAATAAATGGGATCAGACCATGTGAAATGTTCTGCCACTTACTTTTTTAAACTTAATATTACCTTGTAAAGCCTGTCACATTGGTACATTCAAATCTACATTTATTATTTCTAATGGTGGTCCAGGAGTTCATAATGTGTATAGTTTACTCAACAGCCTTCTGGGGCCAGGCATTTAAGTTGTTGGCAGATTTATAAATACTGTGAGCTGGGTGCAGTGACATGCACCTATAGTTCCAGACGTTCAGGAGGCTGAGGTAAGAGGATTGTTTGAGCCCAGAAATCTGAGACCAGTCTAGGCAGCATAGACCTTGTCTCAAAAATAATATGTTTTTAGTAAATACGGTGACCACAAATGTCTATGTGTGTATATATGTATTTATCTACCTACATATACATGTATATAGATGCATACACATGTGTATATGTACCTATATATGTATATAAATGTCTTTGTAAATAATAAAAAATTTTTGGGCAAATTCTTAGATTGGAAGTTTTAGGTCAAATGATATGTCCTGTTATTCTGTAAGCATTAAGAGGCTCTGTTGTGAATTTTTTTTTTTTTGCCATACTGGGGATTGAACCCAGAGACTTGCACATGGTAGGCAAGTGCTCTACTCCTGAGCTACATTTAGTTTTCTTTCTTGTATTCTTTCTTTCTTGTATTATTTCTTTCTTTCATTCAAGATAGAGGGAGAGAGAGAGAAAGAGAGAATCAATTTTTTTTTTTAGTTTAGTTTTTCATGTGGCTTTCGTTGCTCCGAGACTTCACAGTGTACATGGTGCTGGGGTTTGAACTTACATATTTGTGCATGCCAGGCAAACTCCGTATCCACTGAGCCACCACTCCAGCCCCTGCAGTTCTTTTTTAACGTGTTATTTTGAGACAGGGTCTCAGCAAGTTCCCTCAGCTGACCTCAAAGTTGCTTTTCTTTTGCCTCAGACTCCCAAGTAGCTGGGATCACAGGCATGTGGCACCATGCACAGCCAGTTGTGTTTTTAAAGACATATGTCCATCTTCAGTGTAGTTAATAATATTAAATAATATCAGCCCTTACTCCTCTCTGATTTTCTTTTCCTTGGTATTTTAGTGACCTTACAGATGCTCTAGTGATCTTTCAGCTCTATGAAATAATCCGAGTGCCAGTCGACTGGACCCATGTCAACAAACCACCGTATCCTGCTCTTGGAGGGAACATGAAGAAGGTGAACGGAATAATGACCCTGGATGTATTGCCACTATTCTGATATAAAACAGAAGATTTAGAGTTTTATAAAGCTTGGTAAAGGACGGTCTGTCCCCACAATTCTGTTTCAAACCAAAATATGTTAAGCTTAATAGCCTTTTTACAAGTTTGCTGTCATAAGTGTTTGGAAAGATGAAGGCAGTCGTCCTAGTCAGACACTACATATAAATGCTTCATCTTTAGCAAGTTGTAGTACTTAATGTTCTTTGAGATATATCATAAGTGCACTCTTACTCTTACTTTATAATTGCCACAACTTGCTGAATTTTTTTTTAAGAGATACAGACAGGGAGAAAGAGAGAATCAATTTCATTTATTTTTTTCATCTGGCCTTTGTTTCTCTGACAGTTGTTAAGTTGTGCTGGGGCTTCAACCCAGGTCCCTGCACATGCCAGGAAAGTGCTCCAACTGGTGAGCCACCACTCCAGCCCTTGCTCAATCTTTATTAGTTGTTCACTCATTTACTCAGCAGATATTTACTTGATTACTTACTACATGTACAGTCCAATGCATACTATAAAGAAAGTGCAAGTTATGGAGCCCGAAAGAAATTAGGGAGATAAGAAATGCAGGTAGACAACTACAATACAGGACAGAGTAAGCAAGGTGAACACTATGGGTTTTAAAGAAGAAGGGCCACAGGTTGCCCTTATGAAAGGCCTCATACAGAAGGCTGGATTTGAGCTGGACCTAGAGAAATGGATCGAATTTTGGCACAAGAAGGTTGAAGAAGGTGCTGAGGGTTAAGCAAAAAGATAGGAGTGGGAAAGTGTGTTTCTGGGGATTAAGGAAAATAGTTTTGCTGTAGCAGAAGATTTTGATTGGTGAGCAGCAAGTATAAATATTAAAAATTGGGATTGGAACAAGATATTTAGAACCATGATTGCCAGATTACAGAGCTTAGGCTTTAGACTATAAGCAGGGGGAAGCCATTAAATGTTTTTGAGGGCAGTGACTTGATTGCAGCTGGTGGGAGAAAATCTGGCAGATGAATGAAAACGGAAGTAACTGTCTTCAAGTATTCTCCGCGCAGGATCAGCAATCTCCTGATGTTCACGCTTGCTCTGTTGAAATTGCTTTGGACTTGGATTTTGCGTTTCCTTTTTGCCTTTTTTACTGAGTGTCAGTTGCTTCCTAAAGTAAGAGTATGTAGGACTGTTAAAGTTTAATGCTTCAGTTTACTTCATCCTTTGGTTTAAAATGATAAGAATAATATAAACATACCAAATTAATGAACTAAATTTTTTGGAACTTATCAAATCAACCATCATTTTCATGATGATAAACCTGTTGGTAATTGAATAAGTAGAAATGTAATTGTATTCCTGGATAGAAAGACTAAACAGTAGAAAGATACCAATTTTCCCCCAATTAACTTATAGGTAGAATTCTAGTTAGAATCTAAAAAGACTGAGTGTGTGGAGCAGGGTGCAGGTGAAGCAATTTGTATGTGTGTTGGGAGTGGGACTTATAAAGTGATTCTAGAGCTTTACTGGTTGAAGAAACAGGCCTAAACAGTTGAGAACATTGTCCAAGGACATTGAGGGATACGTTAGAGATGTTAAAACACAGTCGCGTGACATAACAATGTTTCGGTCAATGATGAATCACATACACCGTGGTGGTTCCCTAAGCCTTTATCATGTGGCGACATCATGGTCACAATGGCACATTTCTCATCAAGCAGTACATGGTTATATATAAAAATTTATAGTGAGGGTACAGTAATTGAAATGTTTTAGTATGGATGAAAAAAATGGAATGCAAAAGGATAGCCTAGAAATCCAAAAACCTAAGAACGTGGTTGCTGAATTCAAGAGGGAAAGGAAAGATCATCCAAAAAACTGATGCTAGAAAAAACCAGTTAACTGTTTAGTTAGGAAAAATGCAGTCTGTACTATATATCATCCACCAGAGTAAATAGCAAGAGGATTTAAGGTAAGGAATGTTAAAATATAATAAACCTGGAAGAAAATATAAGTGAGTGATTCTCTACTCTTGGAATGAATAAGAAATTACAAAGGAAAAAATTGATAACAAGTAGATTTCATATAAACTTAAAACTTCTGCATGCAAAAATAAATACAATAAGCAAAAGTTAAAAAACAAACTTGAAAACTCATGTTTTCAAAAAATGAGGCAAATGGTTAATAATGTAAATGTATAAATAGTTCACACAAATCAACTACTAAATTCCAAACTAGTACCAGGAAAATGGGAAAACAACAGAAGTTAAAAATTCACAGAAAGAAATGATGGGTAATAAATATGTGAAAAACTTTTCACCCACAACGAAGAAATGCAATTTAAAACAAGAAATTACATCCAGTGTTAAGAGGATATGTTCCTGGCTGGAGCGGTGGCTCGGCGGCTATGGCGCTCACGTGGCGTATGCAAGTATGCGGGTTCAAAGCCCAGCATCGTGTACACAACAAAGTGTCAGAGGAATGAAAGCCGCATGAAAAACTAAATAAAATCGATTCTCTCTTTCTCTCTCTCACTGTCCTTCTCTCTCTTTAGAAAAATAATAGTGTTTTAGTAATATTGGCATAGGAAAGGGCAGTGTACAAAACTATGTACAAGATATCATTTTAAGTTGCTTAAAACATACACACCGACATGCATTCAAAAAGGACTTCTAACCTTCCTCTGCATCCCTAGAATGAACATGTATTTACAGACTTTGTAAAAAAGTAGACTTTTTATAATATTAAAAGTATTTAAATGGGCAGTATAATTATGAGATTTATATTCATGTTTTTCAATATTTCTGATCATCGGACTGCCTCCTTTTTAAAATTTCATTTGATTTGCTTACAGTTCTTGTCATAGAAGTAGAATTCAGAACATCTTACTGAATAATTTCACATAATTTTTTTTTATTTCAAAGTTTCAGATGCAAAGTGTAACAGGAAAACACAAATTGAACCATTCATTATACTTGGGATTTTTTATGTTGATTGCTAAATGTCACAAATGAATCAGATGCAGAAGGCTTCCTTTCAACAAATATTTAATAGAATATCTGAGAGAAATTCAAGGTGTTTAAAAAAATGAAGCAGCAGTACTTCTTCATAATAAATAACTGTCACAGGGAATTATTATACAGACTTTGGACAGTCATCAGCGAAATCACTTTACTCCACTTTTAAAGTTGATAAAATTGCACCATTAAATAAATACCTTTCTTCATTATTTTTTCAGTATTCCTTTTCATTTGGAACCTGGTGTCATATTAGGTAGCTCTTCTCACTGTCCAAACAGTCCTCCAAAGCATTGGAAGTGCTTGCAGTCATTCTTCCCTTCATTACACCTCCCCATACTGGCGATTGAACCTAGGGGTCCTCTACCACTGAGATTCCTCCCGATCTCTTTTTCTTTAATTTTTTGTTTTTAATTTTGAGACAAAGTCTAAGTTGCCCAGACTGGCCTTGAACTTGTGATCCTCCTAACTCAGCCTCTGGATTAGCTGGGATTATAGGCATGCACCACCCTGCCTGGTTTTATGTTTCATTCTTAACTTGGAAAGGTTCCTCATCTTTTAGCCTGACAACTCTCAAGTGTTTCCAAGGCTAAAGCTCTCAACTTCACATCTTATATTTACATCCTCAGGGAGCAGATCTTTTTTTTTTTTTTTAGGGTTTTAGATACTACCATAAACCTGACTTTCCTCTAGGAACCTAATTTCTTATTCTTTCTCTAGTTTGGTATACCTCTCCAGGTCTTAGAATTGTTCTGCCAAATTTGAAACCAACTGACTTCTGCCCCCAATAGAACACATGATTTCCATTATGTTAGCACCTATTTTGCAGTTTCCCTTTCATTGCTGGTCATACCAATATCTCCTTAGGCCTCAATACGAGCAACCCTGAGATTCTTTCTCACCATTATCTCTCTCTGGAATTTTGGTCAAACTATCCATGAAACAGATGGCCCTTTACTGATGCAGTCTACACAAAAATGATTACCACAGTTTGCAAGCAAAGCTTCCCATTCAAATGAGTATCCATATTTTTTTCTCTTCCTGTTCACAGTTACATAACTGAGTGCTGATTTTTTCCATAAATTAGGCATCCATTCTATTTTTTACAACTCTATAAATTTCTACAGCATTTATTTCTGTTGAACAGGCATAATTAAATGTGACTACTAGGAAAACGAATTTTGAAGCATTATCCCCTTGCATTTAAAAAATATGAATCCAAATGAAATGTTTTACTTGGTTTATGAAATAAACCAGGCAGATGTTGCAGAAGGTTCAAAGGATCTTCTTGCATTTTTTTGAAACTGACTGAATGTTGGGAATTTGAATTCTCTATTTTGAACAAATCTATTTATATTTTTTTGAAAATATTCTGGTTTGTGTGGCTTCCTTTTTTTTACTTTTCATAGAAATATTTCCTTATTTTTGGAAAAAAAATCTGCATACGTGCATATACCTCTGGTTGAATTTTTTTTTCTCCAATGGAGCTGTTAACTACTTTGGAAAGAAAATTGAGAGAAACCAGTCATACTGTTTTTTCTTAACTATTTACTGCAAAAAGTACTTAGTAAACACTTTTCTCCTACTGGTGATATTAGACAATTATGAGCACTTACAATTTCACTGAAGGAAGACTCACATAAGAATACATATATATTTTTTTCTATTCTGAAAAAAGACGTATAGCACTAGATGATGGAAGAGTCCTTTTTAGAGGCCAGGGTAGATTAAAAAAAATCATGTACAGAAAAAATTTAATGAGACTCAATGTTAGTAGAAATAAGTCAACAGGGTCAACAGCTGTGCAAATAATTTACTTAGTGTGTATATATCAGATTTTGACTGTAGGCAGAGCATTGTGCTGAGTCCTGGGCTGGAAGTGTGGAGACTGATGTAGATTTATACATGTCAACATTTTTGTTCTTTAAAAGCTTACTCAATGAGTAGCAAAAGAAATCACATTGTGCATTGCAATATAAGCATTATAAGGAGTTCAACAAGGTATAAATCATTATCAGCTGAAAAGGTTGAGCCTTTGTTAAATAAAATGGGCTAAGAGCAGAACTGGAGGATGAGTAGGATCTGGATAAAGAATATGAGAAATGAAGTTAGATTCGTTTTTTTTT
>PVKS010008002.1:0-44068 GCA_004027875.1 Aplodontia rufa | reverse complement strand
CTATGAAGTCAGATTCTTACTGAAACAATTACTTTCCTATTCTTTAATTTAAAATCTAGACAAAACATTATTTGTTATGTCTATTAGTAGAATGCCAGAAACCTAGGTTTTTGGTCATATATTTGCTATTAATAAGGTGTGTAATCTTGGATAGTCAGGATTTTTAGGGTAAGCGGGGATCTTAACACTTTTCATCCAGTTGTTTCTCTATCAAGGTTAATTAACCCCTTGGTGCTTTGATATCATTAGCTTTCACTGGGTTATTATGAAATGAAGTTCATTCGTATAGTGTTATTGTAATTATTTTTCAGATGACTGAATAGATAGGCATATTTAGGACATGTATTTATACCCACACTTTTGCTTTCTTATAGATTGAAAACTGTAACTACGCAGTGGATCTTGGGAAGAATAAGGCCAAATTCTCTTTGGTTGGAATTGGTGGGCAGGACCTAAATGAAGGGAATACAACACTTACTCTGGCGTTGCTTTGGCAGCTGATGAGAAGGTAAAGGTTGATATGTTTACAGTAATACTGTTAGATCCTGTCAACAAGTTATTTGGTCTAAATAACTTTTAGTTATTTTTTGAAGAATAATAAACGCAATAAATATACAATGTAAAACATTAATTTTGTAAAAGGATTTATCATTGATTATATATATAGATATATGTAAATTTTATTTTAAAATGGGTCAACCACTTCATCCCCATTCATAATGGCAGTTATCAAGAATACAACTAATAATAAGTATTGGTGAGGGTGTGGGGGAAAAGGTACACTCCTACATTGTTGGTGGGACAACAAATTAGTGCAGCCACTCTAGAAGGCAGTATGGAGATTCCTCAAAAAACTAGGAATGGGGAGCTGGAGCGGTGGCTCAGTGGTTTCGGCGCTTGCCTGGCAAGCACGAGGACCCGGGTTCAAACCCCAGCACCATGTACACAACTGAGTGTTGGAGCAACTAAGGCCATGTGAAAAACTCAATAAAGTTGTTCCTCTCTTTCTCTGTCTCTCTCACTGTCCCTCTCTCTTTAGAAAAAAAAAAAAAAAACTAGGAATGGAACCACCATAAAACCCAGCTATCTCAGTCCTTCATACCTAGTCACAAGATCTAAAGTTGATATTCTATAGGGATGCAGCCACAGCAATGTTTATAGTAGCACAATTTAGTCAAGCGTTGGAACCAACCTAGGTGCCATTCAATAGAAGAATGGGTAAAGAAAATATGCTACACACACACACACACACAGGAGTATTACTCAGTCATAAAGAAGATTGAAATTATGGCATTTACTGGTAAATGGATGGAACTGGAGACTATCATGCTAAATGAAATAAGCCCGACCCCAAAAGTCAAAGGTTGGATGTTTTCTCTAATACACAGAAGCTAGTCCAAAACCAGAGGGAAAAAATAGAGAAAGGAAAAGAGGGGCAGAATTCCATGAAACTAGAAGATTAGTGGAGTAGATGAAGGGGATTAAGGGGGAAGAGGGAGGGATCAGATAAGGGCAGAACAGTGGAAAGAATCTGACTTAACTTTGCTATGTACATATATGAATATATCACAGTGAATCTCACCATCATGTATATCCAGAGGCACTAATTAGAAAAAAAAGAAGCTAAGTAAATAGCAGAAAGATGAGTACAGGGAAGTGGACAGGTGGAGCCAAGAGGAGAGAGAAAGGGGAAGTACTGGTGGCTGAATTAGAGCAAATTATATTCCGTGCTTTTATAATTATGTCAGAATGAATCCAAATGTTATGTATCACTAAAAAGACCAATAAAAATAAAGTAAAAAAGAAAAAATAAATGGGTCAACCTCTGGAAACATAAGCACTTTTTATTACTATCTCTTAAATGGCTTTGTAAGTTGTTTTACATTTCTAAAATAACTTGCGGTAATTTTTGTTTTTGCTTAGAGAGCTTTGGTCCTCTGGAATGCAACCAAGTGCAAAATGCCAGGCTAAAATTAGAAATATTTATTAGAACTAAACTATTCCTTAAATATTTATCTAAATGTTGATGTAAATGATGCAACAGCAAAATGTATCCCTTTTAGTCTCAAATATGCATCTTTTCTGTTGCAGGTATACTTTGAATGTGTTATCAGATCTTGGAGATGGTGAAAAAGTGAATGATGAAATCATTATTAAATGGGTCAACCAGACTCTTAAAAATGCAAACAAAAAAACTTCTATTTCCAGCTTCAAGGTAATCAAGAGAATTTTAAAAATACCTTTTTTTTGTAAGTTTAGGAAGGATTTGTTTTTTAATTGAGAATTACATTGATTAGGTTCAGAATTACATTAATGTAGCATCTTGGAAACACACAATTTATGACTTTAGGAATGCTAATAGTTTGGCATGTGGAAACTAGATATGTTCAGTTTGAATTCTTATCTTTTTGATTGGTTGTTCTATTGAATAGAAACGAAAGTTAATAAATGGTGATAATCTAATCTTAAGAAATAGAATCGAGCCAAAAAAATCCAGTTGTCAAATGAAGAAGAAAGATAAAAGCCATTGTTTATATAGGACCTATAACGTTTTGTGCTCCCTAGCAGCAGTCTCAGAATTGCATTGACATCATTTCCAAGGCATAACAGAGCCATCCAAACCGATTCAAGTGCGAATCGAGAAAACTGGTAGGAAAAAAAAAATCTTGTCATCTGCCTTCGTGATGCACTTAACACTTCCAAGCATTTGTGGATGCTGCAGAAAGCGCTCAGAATGTGATCTGCCCATACACACCACTAATTTCCATGCATCTTCATTGTGTTTTGCTATTGCATGCAAACAAATGAGCATGTCTGCTTGTGCACCGTCATCCGGGAGCTTTGTGTTCGTGATTCTACTATATGTGAAAGACCGGCAGCTTGCACTGTTTAGTGATATAAAGAAGGGCAAACAGATGAAACACTAAGTGGTCCTAGGAAATAGCTACCCACCTTTATTCCATTTTTTTTTTACCTTTGCCCTGTTTAACAACATTGTGGAGTGCAAGAAATGTTAGTAATTGGTAAATTCAGTTTTTTCATCTTTACCAAAAAACGGAGGCCTCATATGGTTTTAATAGGACAGGTGGAGGTTGGCAGAGATGTTGCCCAAATCCCAGTTCATGAGCTTTGTTTCGGTTTTCTATCTTGGAAAGACCCAATAATGTTGGTTTTTGTTATTGTTTATTTTTTTTTAAAGTGATTTTCAGTTCATGGTTTGTCTCTATGTTTTAGATATAAACCACTTTAAAAACGTGAAACAGGATTGGGCTATATTAGAAACTTCTCAGGCTGGCAGTTACATTTTAAAATTGTTATACTGAAATTCTATCCATTCACATATTGACTTAAAATAATAAGCACATGTTATTAAAATCAAATTAAAACATTTAGGGAAAGTTAAAATTAAGTAGTTACTATTAAATAACTTTTCTAGATTAAGAAAAAGAATAAAAAATTAATTTGGGGGCTGGGGTTGTACCTCAGTGTCAGAGTGCTTGCCTAGCATGTGTGAGGCGCTGGGTTTGAACCTTAACACCACATAAAAATAAATAAATGAAATAAAGGTGTTCTGTTGATCTACAACTAAAAAAATCTAAAAAAAAAAAAAAAAAAAAAAAAAAAAAAAAAAAAAAAAAAAAAAAAAAAAAAAAAAAAAAAAAAAAAAAAAGAAAGAAAAAAGAAAAAAAAAAAAAGAAATTGACCCTCAGTGTTCACCATTTAGTTGAAAGACAAACTTGTATAACTGAGAAGGTAACAATACTACAGAGTAAATAATAAGGTCCAATTAATACAGTTAATAATATCTTGGGCAAAGTCTACCCTCTCCCAAAAAAAAAGAAAAACCAGAGTAGAAGATTTAAGAAATGTGACAGTGATCAGTGATTGCTAGAAAATTGTTGGGGTGAGGAAGGTTTTTTTCCAGCCACACAAATCATTATGTGAAGGTTATACTAAATGGTACTAGTAAGAATTTATTAGTAATAATCAAGGTGGTGCTATAACTAGACATTTCAGAAAAAATAAATTTATCCTTATTAGTTGCAAAGTAATTTTCCCTTACCAAGAAGATAGGGAGGTGGTATGTCACCAAATAGCAATAATCATAATGACCACTGGTTGAGTCTATGTGTTAACTCTGCTGAGCACTTTATATATCATTCCTTTAAATCATAGTTTCAGCAATACCGTATAAATCAGCTAAGGGGATCTGGGGCCATCTGAGAAGGGGTCTGTTTTACAGAAACCTTAGCAGTTTCCACTGCTTGCCAGGCTGCATCTACTGATGTGTAAAACAGAACTTATGTCTGGCTCAGCATTTTCCAGTTGTTTGACCTGGGGTAGGTTATTAATTTCTCTGTGCTTCAGTTTCCCCATAACTAAAATGAAGATATTAATACCTATCGTATAGAATTCTTGTTACACTAAATGAGTTAACAAATGTAAAGAGCTTAACAGTTCCTGGTACATATTAACGGTGCAATAAGTGGGGCTTACTATACTATAGGTACCACCAATATATAAAGGGGTTCCTGTGAAGTTCTTAAGGGAACTCTGGTGGCCACATTATAGCTTCGCTTGCTTGTTTGTTTAGAGAGAGGCAAAGTGAGAGAGAGAGGAAGAGAAAGAATCAGTTTTATTTAGTTTTTCATGTGGTTTTCGTTGCTCTGACACTCCATTGTGTACGTGGTGCTGGGGTTTGAACCACACGCATGCCAAGCAAGCGCTGTAACTGCTGAGCCACCTCTCCAGCTCCACACGTTACTTTTTTTTTTTTTTTAAATGACAAGAAGAGTGATGGAGTGGAATGTTCAAATATTACTTATCAAATTAAGAGAATGAGGTGATGCCATTCATTATGTTGAAAATCAAGCTAAGTTCTAGGCTTTTTCTCTTTAAAATTCTAGAAATTGTGTTTGCTTCATTTTTGATTAACCTAAAGGGGAAAACATGGGAATGTATTTATATATGAAACTAAGGGTTTTCTCTGTAGTCCCTACCCCTTTGCAAAAGTCTTTTGCTGATATGTACAAATCAGAAAAGTTGGAAAACTGGTTTATTTCTCGTGATAATGGGTCTAATATAATCTTTACAAACTTTTTCTTTTTTGGGGGAGAATTGAACCTAATAGTGCTTTACCACTGAGCAACATCCCCAGCCCTTTTATTTATTTATTTTTGGCACTGGGCAGTGAACCCAGGGGTGTTTATCCAATGAGCCACAAATCCAGTCCTTTTTATTTGTTATATTGAGACAGGGTCTCATTGAGTTGCTCAGATCCTCACTAAGGTGCTAAGGCTGACTTTGAACTTGTGTTCCTTCCTGCCTCAGCCTCCAGAGCTGCTGAGATTACAGGCGTGCTCCACCATGCCTGGGGAAAACTTAAATTTTTCTTTCAACTCTGTAAAATCTTTCCCCAAAATGAATCATAAGGAAATAGGTGGGAAAAAAATCCTTATTTTCTAACTTTAAATCAATAAATATTTTAAATACCACAAATAGATAAACAAGTAATCAAAACAGAACACAACTAAACAATTCATTTGTCAGATTTTGAATCATCATGGAAATATGTGGAAGGCAGAACTTTTTTTTTTTAATTTTTTTTTAAAGAGAGAGAGACAGTGAGAGAGACAGAGAAAGAGAGAAACAACTTTATTTAGTTTTTCACATGGCCTTAGTTGCTCCAACACTTAGTTGTGTACGTGGTGCTGGGGTCTGAACCCGGGTCCTTGTGCTTGCCAGGCAAGCGCCGAAACCGCTGAGCCACCGCTCCAGCCCCTAGGCAGAACTTTTAAAATTTATCCTAGAATAACATAAATATTACCTTCATTTTTAGAAAGTATAACAGTTCAGTCATCTTAGAAAGCTTGTTAAAAATCTAGATTCCTGGGCTGGAGCTCAGTTGTTATGATGTTTGCCTGGCATGTGGAAGTATGCAAGTTTGAACCCCAGCACCACATACACAACAAAGTGTGGGAGCAATGAAAGCCACATGAAAAACTAAATAATATTAATTCTCTCTCTCTCTTACTGTCCCTCTCTCTCTTAAAAAAAAAAAATCTAGATTTCCAGTCTCATTCACAGATAACCTGACTTACTAATTTGTGAGCAGGGCTAAATTTGCTAGTAAAAGAGAGGAAGAAAAGGAATTAAAAAGAGGGATGGGAAACCAATCCAAGGAAGGGGATTAATAAGAAAGGAGGAGAGGAAGGCATGGGGAAGTACTGGGAAATGAAATCCACCAAATTATGCTATGTCCAGGTACAAATCTACTGCAATGCATCTTACGTACACACACATATAATGCGCATATATATACTTGTGTGTGTGTGTATATATATATAATGATAACATACTAATAATAGAAGGGAAATCAGTAGAGTAGAGCACGCAGATTGAAGGAGGGAAGTGGAAAGGAAAAAAACGAAGGTGTTAGGGAAGGAGATTGAGCAAATTATGTTATATGCATAAATAAATAATGGCATAATGAATCCCACTGTTATATATAATTATGATGCACCAATAATAAATGTTTTAAAACAAAAACTCACATTTGGCCAGGTGTGGTGGCACATGCTTATAATCCAAGTTATTCAGGAGACTGAGGCAGGAGTTCGAGGTGGTGTCTATCTGCAACATAGCAAGACACCATCTCAAAATTAAAAAAATAAATAATTAAAAAGGGCTGGGGATGAGCACCCCTGAATTCAGTCTCTGGTACCACAAAACAAAACAAAAACCACATTTGTAGGAACTGTACTAGATAATATCACCCATATTATTACAATATTCCTAAGAATCCTGTGACATTCCCATTTTAAGGATCAGGAAAAAGTGTAGTTTGGCTCCAAGAAACAGAAACACAATCTAAAGTGGCTTAGAACAAAAGGAAAGGTACTTAATATTATAACCAATAGAATAAGGTGGACTTCAGGACTAGTTGAGCCAGTAACTGAAGAATGTCATTCAGGCTCAGGTTTCATTTTTTCCATCTTTGCTTTACCATCTAGCATGCCAACTTCAACCTAAAGCTGGTTCTCCTCTTGGTTATAGGATAGCCGTTCATCCACATCCAGGAGGAAGGGTTGCTGGCTTTCCATAGTCTAATTAAAGTAGACCCACATTAAAATCACCAGTAGTAGTAGTAGTAGGCTAGAATTACCCCATTACGTTTGGAGGGTGCTTTAAAGAATAAGTTTATTCCCCAGCCTTCATTAAGAGAGCATGGCCTGGACTTCATTCAGGTTCCTCCTGGAGCTCTGGATGGGATCAGCTTTCCTTGAAGCACATGTCCATATGAGGGAGGTGTGGGTACAGAGCACAGATGTGAGTTCCATTAGAATGCAGAAAGCATTGAGTAGAGGCTGGGTAGCAAGCAATGGAGGCCATTATTCAAGTTGAGAAAAAACAAAAAGTTTGTTCAAGTACTGGTAAGTGGCAAGACCAATTCAGATCCGACTTTTTACTTCAGCTACAACACTCTATCCACTAGAATTTAGTTGATCATTTTTAATTCACTTCAAAATGAAAAGTATCTTGGACATTAGTCAGACCTGTCATGGGTTCAAATACTTGTTCTATATTTAGTGGTTGTGTTAAGTCACATGAGCTTTCTGAACTTCACGTTCTTTATCTTTAAAAGAGCTTCATATTTCCCTTTTTTTTTTTTTGACTAGGATGTTAGGATTTTTAAAAGAGGATTAAATAAATTAAACCATGTAAAGCACCAAGAAAAATACCTTTGTAAATGTTAGTTCCCGTTCACTATTTAGTTTTTCTATCTGAAAAATATTAAGTGAAGGCTTAGAAATTCTAAGAAATAGCATAGGAATTTGTAAAAAAAATTTTTTTAATTTAAAATCTATCTCCTATTCCCTTTCAAAGGTTATTTTTTATAGAATGGATTCTATAGTTAGCGTACTTAGGAATACTCACATCTAAAAACATTAGTCAGGTATATGACAACTCTTTACACTATGATTTGTAGAAAAATTGAAGGAAAAGCACATTTTAAATGATTTTGTATGCTGGTTACAGAAATGCTTAAAATTAAGTTCAAGGAAAATTGATAGATTACATTCAGTTAAATGACTATGACCGGAAGAGGCTGGCATTTATGAAAATGGAAGGTAAGAGGTTTATGAATGTTCATCTATGCTTTATTTTCTAGGATAAATCTATCAGCACAAGTTTACCTGTCCTAGATTTAATAGATGCCATTGCACCAAATGCAGTTCGTCAAGAAATGATCAAGAGAGAAAATCTTTCTGATGAGGACAAACTGAACAATGCTAAGTAAGCCTTTATGGTTCTATTACATTCTCGCAAATTCTTCCAGGAAAGGATTGCTTTTCCAAGAGATGCCATTAGTCAAAATATGTTTTGACTTTTGGGGGAGTTCTTCAATTGTTTAAGTACATTTTAAAGTACAATTTGTATGGGGAATCTGATTGAAGAATCACAACTTTAACCTTTTTGTACAGTTAGTCCTATAAAAAATATTTCATTCTTCTGTTACAATATTTAAGTGAAAACCCCATAGATAACAAATAACAAGATATTTTTCTTGTCTTTTCAAGATATGCCATTTCAGTTGCTCGAAAGATTGGTGCCCGGATTTATGCATTACCTGATGACCTCGTAGCAGTAAAACCAAAGATGGTTATGACGGTGTTTGCGTGCTTAATGGGAAAAGGACTGAACAGAATAAAATAATGGAACTCATATGGTCGTCTGCCACGTTAAACACTGTATGCCTCACAGTTTACAGAATTATTAAATGTAGTGGGTATAAAATCAGAGTATTTGTATGCTTAAAATAGTTATATACACATTAATGAGTTTAATGCCCTGTTCATATTGGTTAGAATTTATCATCTTTTTGGATAACACCATTTATTTACCAATCAATACTGATAATAGCATATGTTCATTATCAAGCTGATGTTTCATGATTCAGTTACTTTTGTTTTCCTAAAAGTCTTACAAAAGCAAGACTAATTCATTCTTTCTCCATGGTTAAAGAAAAATCAGTATCAAAATGTTTCTGAAGGTCCTGCTGTGAAATGTGTTTTGACCTTTTTGGTGTGTTATTTAATTGTGATCCTAAATGTATTCAAAGTCATAATCCAGTCTAATCCTTTTCTTTTCTTTCCCCAACTATGTAAAGTGGTCTAAAAATTTCACCTTTCTGTAAATTTCTATGCTGTCTAAAATTTTAAAGTGATAAGTACTGTTCATTAACATTAAAACTTTTTTTTACATATGAGAACTAATTCTTGAATAAATCCTAAATTTCACTCTCTTTTATAAGTAGTGGGAGCTTTTTACTTAAAATTTAATTTTAACTGCATTGCTACTTTAAACTCCTAGTTTGGTAATATAGCTTTATCTAGGGCATGTAGCATATACTATATGTTGGTAGGATGTTATTAGAGAAATATGTGCGTATGTATTTTGCACTTGAATTACCCAGGTTTTCTTAAACGGTAGGTATAATTGGTTCATCAGTCAACCAGTAAGTATTTATTTTGCCCCACAATATGTATAACACTTCAGTTTGTAGATGTCTGATGTGCGAATATTTCTTTTACAGATATTCATTATAAATGTGCATATAATTATTTCTCAACTGATTCCTTCCAAATACTTGTAGCCAGACACTGGCTGGACCATACCAAAGTCATGTTGACACTATCCTGTTAGCTTCATATTAGTATTGGTCTATAATGACACCTATATAATTTAAAATACGCCCAGTGAATATCTTTATTAGAAAGTAACATAAAACTAATATCCAACAGAGTATTTTTACATGTTTTTTCACAGTCTTCATAAACTGGCAATGTTTGATTAATGCTTATGTTACTTGGGAACAGCTAAAGCTTGAGACCAACTTTTTCCCTGAATTTTTTAACAGTAGACCCATTCTGATGTTTACAATGGAATCCAGAAATCTACTTCCTCCATCTCCTAGTTTTACTGCCAGTGAGCAATACTGCTATGCAGCAAAAATGCTATCACTTCATCTCAGTGTGAATGGGCAGTCTAAATCCTCCTCCTACCACTGATTAAAATATATATGGTAGGAGTGAGAGTGCCCTTGTGTTGAAAATAGAATTTTTTAAGTGAAATAATCAATAGGTAGAATTTTAAAATATATTCTTCTATAAGCGATTTCTTTCTCTTTTATATTTTGATGATTGTTTTCTTATATGAAAATTAAGGTACATTCTCTTTTATGAGATTAATTAAATCATGCTTCCCTCTTTGATTTTTTTTCATCATAATATTTCCTACGCTATCTGATTTACATGAAATTTGGAGCTTTAGGGTGTTTTTTTTCCTCACAAAGTATATTTAATAAAAATGCTGTGTATGTAGAAATGTGTCAGTATTTATTTCATTTAAAGAAAAAGATACAGCCTTGAAAATGAGTCTAGGGTAAGCTTTTTTTTTCCCAGAAAAGAAAACAATTCCTAAATGAATTAGTAGAATTAGATCATTTCTTCGAAGGTGAAGGTAGTTCTTTTCTTTCATATGAAGAATCTTATTAAAAACCACCTACATGATTACTACCAATTTAGTGTGTGTTGAATAATTTTAATTCATCAATTCACTGATATTAATTTATTGCTACTGTGATGGAGGTATTATGTAGACACTGGGGAATTCGGCTAAGAAAAATATACAAAGTCTTCTGAACTTATATTCTAGTGGAGAGAAACAAATGATAAATAGGAATTTAAACTAGTGTAATAGAAGAAATCAAGCCGGACATGGTGATAGAGACTGACTTGGGAACTGAGGTGTAGGTTAATTTTGGTATTAGGGATGGTCTCGCTATGATGTTTTGTTTGGACTATGAGTGTTCAGATTAGAGTCTCATAGGCTTTATAGAAAAGAAACGGGCACATGCGTCATGAGAGCAGTAAAGAAGACCATAATATACCTATAGGACTAGATCTAAATCTAGATTTTTTCCTTCTCTGACTGGAGTTATGACCATTCTTTTGCACCTGTGGTTTGGGTGAGTTGCTTTGAGTAATATGCTGCTTCTGAATCTTCCATTCAATTGTTCGTAACACAACCATTGGTCTCCATATCACATGTGTAGAATAAACTACCCCAATTTATGCTAGATAGTTTACTAGAGAGGCAAGAGAAGAAGACACTCTGCATCTGCAATGATCCAAAGTTTTGAAGAACAGAGTGCAATTAGAACACTGGATTACTTTTAAGTAGGTAAAGCCCCCCCCCATACTTTGGAATGTTTCCTATGATTGTCTACTCGAGTGGGGTGGAATTTCTAACAAATCTTAGAAATTAATCCAACCCCCAGAGGAGTCCTGAATAGAGAATCATCTAAGCCCAGTTGTAAAAACTTCAAATTAATGTAAAAAAATACCTATATCTATGTCTCTGTCTCTATATAGCTCTGAGTCATCTGAACTTTTAACCTCCAACACACTGCGGTTTGGGATGGGTCAGGGTTAGGGTTGTTATGCTGCTGACTCAACATTTTGCTGAACTACAAAGTGTATAAGCACAAACACATAAGTATGTAACTGTTCACGTGTCTCAAATTTACAATGAACAATATTGATATTCCACCAAACGCAAATTTGGAACTGTACTGAACCTGACAGAAGGGGAGATTTGTCCAGAGACAAAACAAATTCAATAGGTTATCAACTATTTTGAAGTAAACACAGAAAAAGTTTGGAAAGGCAGGCAATCTTGGTATCTGCAAAGGCCTTTTAGAGCCCATCTAAAGAGGACTCCATGAGAACGTTTTATTCAGGGAACTGTCAGTTAAAGTGTTGGTAGGGTAAGAGGAACAAATAACTTGAATGGAATAGGAAGTGTTCCCCTCAAATATAGGATTCTCTGAAGTAAATTTATGCATTGCCTTAACCTGCAGATTTAAAGGCAAAATTCAGATTTTTTCCTATAGTTTATTGTGAGAAGCAATAAGAATTATTCAAGATGTAATTTCGAGTTTTCCCTTCTTACCTTTTTAAAGGTGGAAGACAATAGCAACATTGGTTAATGGTTAATCTGCTTTAAATAAATGGTTAAATTATTCAAGGAAGTTGCACTTCCTGAGCTTGTCAGCTGTTGCTTAGATAACAGATCCATCTTTTAAATATGTAAGAAATGTGACAAATCACTGGAAGGGCTGTGATGCGTTTATCTATATGCTTACATTTTTTAACTGTGAATGACTGTGTGACATCAGGAATATCAGGTGAATTTCAGATCGCAATCGAATTGTTTCAAAAACACACGTGTAGGGGCTGGAGTGGTGGCTCAGCAGTTGGAGCGCTTGCCTGGCATGCGCAAGGACCTGGGTTCGAACCCCAGCACCACAACTAAGTGTTGGAGAAACAAAGGCCAGATGACAAAATAAAATTCTCCCTTTAAAACAAAAACACCACCTACATGTATGTGTGCGTGCGTGCATATATATATGTATGTATATAATATGCATCCCTTACAAATGGCATGTAGCCCAATGCAAGGACAGACAAACCCACAGGTGTGGCGGGGGCTCTCCTCTCTGGGCAGAGCGCACTGGAACACGAAATGTCAAAGGCTCGAATAGAAATGCGCTGCATATTTACCAATGTGCAGCAGCAAGCGGTGGGGAAATTACCTCAGACCCGGAAGCCAGGTGTTCGCAAGCCGGCCGGGAGCTCACACAGCTACACCAGCTTCGAAGTGCTGCGACTGGGGCGGAGCCGGAGGGCAGTGCGTCCCTGGAGTCCACCGCCCACCCGCAACAAGGCCACGCCCACCCGCGCTGCCGCCGCCGCCGCCGGCTCCGCCCAGCTGGCCGCAGGCCCCGCCCGCCCTCGCCGCAGGCCCCGCCCCGGTGTCGTCGCTACCGCGGGGCTGAGGATGACGTGAGAGTGGCGAACGTCTCCAGGCGCAGCTGGGCCGGTGCTTCCCACAGCCCCGGAGCCCGGCGCACTCAGAAGCGCCGCTCGGAGCTGCCCTCCCATCGACCTCTCGCCCTCCCCCCGGGCCGGGCCGCCACCGCGCGGCCCCTGCGGCTCCTGGCACGGCCCCGCGCTCGGCTGCCGCCCTGGCGCGCTCCACTCTGTCGTCCCCGGACGGGCGCGGACCAGCTCGACCGGGGCGCCGGCGGCTGGGGAGGGGGCGCTGGCCCCGGGGCCGCGCTGGCGCTGCCACCAACCTGGGGCTGTCAGTGGAGGGCGAGTGCTGGCTCCGAGGGGAGGCGACGCCCTTCGGAGCCAACGGGCCGCGCGCCGAGGCGGCCCTGGGAACGACTCATCCCTTTTCCAGCCCTGGGGCAGCGCTGGGGTCGGGGTCCGGGTCTGGGCCGATGGGGGCCCCGCCTCCGTCCCCTGGCCTGCCCCCTTCGTGGGCCGCGATGATGGCGGCCCTGTACCCGAGCACGGACCTCTCGGGCGTCTCCTCCTCCTCCCTGCCTTCCTCCCCGTCTTCCTCTTCGTCGCCGAACGAAGTGATGGCGCTGAAGGATGTGCGGGAGGTGAAGGAGGAGAACACCCTGAATGAGAAGCTTTTCTTGCTGGCGTGCGACAAGGGTGAGAGCCAGGCCCCTTCCTCCGCCTCTGGACGCCCCTGCGCTCGCTCCCCTGCCTCAACTTCCTCGCGCGCTCCCTCCCGGTTCTTGCGGCGACCCGGTCGCGACCCCGCGCCCCGCGAGCGTGCGGCGGCGGGCTGGGTGCTGGGGTGCGCGGGTGCGCCCTCCGCGGGGTCCCGGCTCGAGGTAGTTTTAGCTCCACCCCCGCTCTGACGGCGTGAAGGATCGGGTCTGGAGTCCGAGCTGCCAGCCCGAAAATCCCTAGACCTTCCCTTGAGATTCCGCCCGTTCTGGGGCTCTCACCTGTTTTGTGTTTTTTAAAAGAACCTTTCTTCTGTTATTTAGCGTCTGCTGCTCGGTAGCTTGGCCTGTGATGGTTGAGTAGAATTAGGTATCTGAGTTTCTAGGTAGAGATACATGAAATATGGACAGGACTGCAGAAATTCTGCCTTACTTCCCAAAAGTTTCTCCAAACTTAGGGAACATCTTCCATGAGTTCGTGCTCTTTGCTAGAAAGGTTTATGGCACCAGAGCAGCCTTTGGGAGATAACGGTGGTGAAAAAGAATTACAGGGTAAAAATACATGGGATATATTTAGTGTACTTTTCTTAAATTTCTTAATTTTTTTTTATGAATGGGTCATTTTTTGGCCACATTAAAAAGTCTTTTCACATAAGCATGCTTTTGAGTGGTACATATAATAAAAGGAATAGGAGATTGATTGCCCTCAGGCCACTTTTATTTCCTACATGAATACTAAAAATTTCTATTTCTAAATTTATGCAGTTTGCTGTTCAATGGCCATGCTCATTTAAGAAAACGGTTAGAATCATGCAGACTTCCAAATCAAACCCACAGGGCAACTTACACTGTGGAAAGACTACAGAAGATTTTGTTTGCCTGCATGTGTTTGTTTTAAATAAATGACAGCCTTCCTAACATCGCTTACTGCTTAAATAGGATTTTATTTACACAACTTTTTGAAAACACATTGACAAAGTCCACCTGTCATCAAGCCATTTTTATGTTCTCATGAAGTAGTAGTAATTATTACAATGGAACCGTTTGTTAAGGTCCACCATAGACACACTTTGCGTAGTTCTGGAATGGTAAAGAAGAAATAGAAATATCTATAGGTATGCAGAAATAGAAACTTTATGTATCTATAACATCACAAAAACTATCATCTATGAATTATGTAAAATTATTTTGTTTTGCTAGAGTGTTTTGTCCGAGTTCTCTTACCTCAAAAATTATGTGATAGGGGAAGGGAAAAGATTGTCTTGTACAAGAACAGATTAAGTGGCCACTTCATCTACCCTAGCCCGTTTTGTTATGGTTATTTTTAAGCAAACAGAAGGTATGTCAGGAAAGAGAATTTGATATTCCAGGCAAACTGATGACAGAGAGATGTCATAATGAAATATGATTAGAATAGCTATTGGTAGCATGTGCATTTAGGATTATTTCATGACATGTCTTAAACAAGAAGTTTTAATTGATAGCAGTTTAGTCAATAGTCTGTCCATAGTAGCAGTTGAAGTGGTTTGATATGGACAGCTTCCCATTTTATAACATTAAGATCTTTGGATGGATTTGGCCTTTGAGGGAGGGGTGGAAATCAAATATGTATGCCTTACCTCCCTGTACAAATTTTAAATTTTTAAAATGATAGATAAAACAGATATTTTCTATATTTCAGGTATATTGAAACAAATTATATATATATAAAACAAATATATATATAACAAATATATATATAAATATATATATACCTGAAATATTATATATTTCAGGTATATTGAAACAAATTATTCAGGTATATTGAAACAAAACATAATTATGGTATACATTTATATTTAAAAATAAATTCCAGTTATTTTTTTTTTGTTTCCAAAAATAATAGTGTATTTTTGGGTTTTACATGTCAGTATTCACTATTATAAACTTTTTTAGTGTTACCCAAACCCAATTTAAAAGTGAAAACTTTTGTGAAGTAGCTGTAACTCTTGCTATTATGTTGCATTCTTCAACAGACCAAATGGAAGATTTCATTTAATCCTCAGAACTCCATGACCTGTCCCCGCGAGCGTGTGTGTGTGTGTGTGTGTGTGTGTATGTAGCTATCTGGCAGTCACCACTATATTATACTGATCTAGTTGTAGTTGAATGAATGAAAATCCTTTGTGTCAGAAAAAAATATATCTGCATTTTGACTTAATAGGTGGGAATTAAATTTGCTTTGTATGTTTTATAAATCTTTGTTTCTATGTATTGTTCATCCAATAAAGGGAAAAAGTGTGACACTTTAGTAGCAAAAGAGCAAATAAACTAATATCATTTAACAACCTTATTCTACATGTGTAAAAATGTTCATAACAGTCTGCTTAGGGAGAGTCTAGGAATTCCAAAATTCCTAATATTGTGAAGGTGAGATGGTTCTATATATATATATATATATTAGTATATGGGTGTCCCTTTGAAAGGTGGGTACAGATTAAGGAGTAAACAAAAAATATAGCAAAGGAAAAAAGTTTTTTTTGTACCATTGATTGAACCCATGGATGCTTAACCACTAAGCTGTATCCCTAGCCCTTTTTATATTTTATTTTGAGACAGGGTCTTGTAAGTAGCTGAGGCTGGCTTTGACCTTGTGATCCCCCTGCCTCAACCTCCTGAGCTGCTGGGATTATAAGTGTGTACCACCATGCCAGGCAAGGAAAAGTTTTATAGTCTATGCTATCTGACTTTTAAGTAAGTGAGTTCAATAGATCTAGCTAGGTGACTGCCGATCCAGGTAGTAGCCACTATGGC
Source organism: Aplodontia rufa (assembly GCA_004027875.1). Classification (NCBI taxonomy): domain Eukaryota; kingdom Metazoa; phylum Chordata; class Mammalia; order Rodentia; family Aplodontiidae; genus Aplodontia; species Aplodontia rufa. The sequence goes on along the minus strand of PVKS010008002.1, from coordinate 27,678 downwards.
TGGTACTGATTATGTTCAGAGTGGGTCCATATCAGAGGTTAACACTGGATTCTTTTTGTAAAAAACTTAGAAAATAAAGTTAACTGAAAGTTCCTGTTCCAGTTATGTTTGTCTGGGCCTTCTCCAAATGAAATTCTCAGAAAGCACACTCATATTCTTTTTAGACATAGAACTCTATAATTCAGAGGTAGAGGCTAATTGAACACAAGAGCTTACTATGAATGTGTTGTTTTATTAAATATTAATTTCTACCTATGTGTTTTTCCTCTCTTATTGAGAGTTACTGTGGTAATGAGCCTCTTTTAATTGTGGGAGCTTAGGGTAGTCCTTAGGCCTGCTGATTGTAGAAAAAGTAATAATGTTTATGATTTATGTTAATTTTCCTCATTTAAAGTAACTGCTTTTAGTTTATATTTGTGAACATGAACTCACAGAAACTCTTTAATTTGCTGATGATCATTAATCAGTTCTTCCACCAAAAAAAGAAATATGAAAGGATTGCTTCTCTGCCAACTCTCCTTTGAGAGTATTTTGGGGAAATTTAATTTGTATTTGAGTCACATTCCTTCCTGACATCTCAACATGGGGTCAGAGGAAGGATGGACAGGGCAGAATTTCAGTTTTATTCCTGGGCTTGTCCTCATTTGTGTCAGCTTTGTGATGTGTTTGTTGTGTTATAAGGATGGTGCTTTGATGACTGAGTTCTTCTATGAGCTTTGTGTACCTTTGGACTATGGATACTTTTAAAGTATGCAGCATTTCTGGAGATTTATTAATACCTTATATATGTAATGGACTTTTTTGCTTTAGCTATTTGAAAAAAGATTTTTAGTGTGAGGTGAGAGAGAAGGGTGGTGGGAGAAAGAACTGCAGATACGGGGTACCGGTGAGAAGTTGTGTGTTGGTAGGTAGCACCTGTAAAAGAGATATATACTGTGAAGAAAGAATACTATGTAGAAAGGAGAGATGAAGAGGGTGCTGTAGGTACATTCTACAAATATTTCATGAATTATCCTTAGGTGTAGCACTTAAGAATTTTATATAGGAAAGCTTTTTTTTTTTTTTTTTTAGAGGGACAGAAGGAGAGAATGAATCAGTTTTATTTAGTTTTTGATGTGGCTTTCATTGCTCTGACACTTCATTGTGTATGTGGTACTAAGGTTTGAACCCACATCCTTGAGCATGCCAGGCAAGCACTGTAACTGCTAAGCTACCACTGCAGCCCTAGGAAAGCATTTCACATCACTAAAGTTTAGATGTACTTGTTGAGAAATGTTGCCATAGGGTATGGTTATCTTAACAAAATAATGTTATCTCAACAAAAATAAAAATGACTCATTTCACCAGCAGCCTCACAGTTCTATATACTAGCCTTTCTTTGTAGTGATCCTACAGGTATATTTCTCTATATTGATTCTATTTTGCTGCTCTTTTCTATGTCATCAAAATATTCTTAGCACATTCCTAATTGTGTTAAGGCATTGGAAAATGCTTTATCAAGAAGTTACTGACTGCATTGCTGTCCTTTAAGAGATTTTTTTTTCTGTTTTGAAAATGATCTCTTGTGCTCTAGTGAGGAGCAGTAAGGAATAAAACAAGTATGTGGAAGATAATAGATCTTACCGAAGGGAAGAGGCAAATGCTGTTTAACTTAAATGACTTATATGTGACTTAGAAGATAGGCTATTCCTAGTATAGAGCAATCTCTTATTTGGATGGATAGATGGATGGATGGATGGATAGATGGGCAGATCGATCGCAAGCCAAACCCTTATGCTTTTCTACATTACAAAGTTGAAAGGTGTTAAAAGATGCAATTAATTTAATATTGTTAAAACCTAAGAATAATTACTCTTCTGTTTGTTGCCAGTGGTATAAATAAAATATCTTCTTCATAGGTGATTCCATCAATTTTAGTGATACTGAGAAGTTTTATATCTAGGATTAATAGTTTCATGGGTAATGAAAACTTCAAAATTTATTTTGAAGAAGTGATAGGTAGTGATTTTTAGGAAATCCAAACAAGTGATCAAGATTAAAAGAATTCTGGCACCAATAATATTTAGAAGATCCAGTAGAATTTCTTTGAATGTCAAAACTTTTTCTTCTTAAAATATCTTAAGCATTTTTGAGAATATTTCAATTAGGATGTAATTGCCATACTCAGCTTGTTATAGAAATTTGGTTTGAAAAGATTTACAATTTTTTGACATAAAATTCTCCCATACTTCACAACTAAAATTTGGTTAATGTAAAATTAAAACGGATCAACGTTAATGCTCCCATTTCAGTAGTAGAGAAATTTAACATCTTATGCCAGAAAATCAAATGCGAAGGCAGTGGGGAAAGCTGGAATCAGCTGTCCTTAATCATGTTACAGTGTTTCTCCACTGTATTCCTCAGGGGTTATCACAGTTGGGCAGAATAAATTTGTGCTAAGGGTCCATGAGATTTTTCTGGTGTTTTATACACTATTTCATTTTTTAACATTGCTGCTTGCATGACTGCCAATGGATTGCAGCTTGCAGTTTGAAAAAACATTGGTGTAGAATGGTCATAGTGGGCAAGCAGGAGCCCGGTACAGGTAAATTCAGAAAGGTAGCAAGGCCCAGGTCCTATAGGGCTTTGTAGGCGGTAATGTGGTAGAAAATCCTGAGGATGTAAGGTTGATATGCACTGAATTTTAACAAGACCATTCTGGCTTCAGGGTAGGGAATGGATTGAAGAGGTGGGGCTAGAACAGGGATGAGCAAAACTGTGGCCTACAAGCCAAATCCACCTGTTTGTATGGCCTGTAAACCAAGACTAGCTTTTACATTTCAAATTATTAAGCATTTTTAATTACAAATTATGACACATGAAAATTCTGTGAAATTCAAATTTTAGTATCTATAAATATATCCTCATTAATGTTTACAAACCATCTATGGCTTTTTTTGTGCTAAAGAGGCCTGCTTGAATCATTGTGATAAAGGTGTCATGGCCCCAGAGCCTAGTACATTTACAATCTGGCCATTTTTCAGAACAATTTTGTTGACGCCTGAGCTGGAATGTAAAAGATTATAAAAATAATATAAAATTACATTAGGGAAAAGAGTCCAATATAAACTTAACTCAAATTCAGTTGTTTAGAGGTTAACTTGGTATTTTAAGGGGAAAATGAAGGACTAGAAAAGGGGGTGAGTGGGGATTCAGTAGAGTGAGTAAAGTGAAAAATTACAAAAAGGAAGTAGGTAGTTGGTCTGCGTGACACCTGTCTGAGTTTACTAACCGGCTCATAATGGAGGTTAGGCTCTCACCAGGCTGGGAACAGGTCCTGTTCAGGTTTTGGCTGGAACAAAGTAAATTCTTTTGGCAACCATGATTTTTTCCATGTCGGCACTGAGGATCAGCCTAGTGATGCTTCCTTCAGCTGTTATGAGATATGTTACCGTTTCATTCAAGGCTTTATAGGTAGAGGTTGAGACTGGGTGGAGAAGAGAACCCAGAGGAGCCTGATTGGAATTTGGTCAAGGAGAGAATCTTTTTCAGCAGATGTATCAGTTAGAGAGAGAGAAGCCAAGGTGCAGTGGGGCATGCCTGTAATCTGAGCAACTCAGGAGGCTGAGGCAGGAGGATCACAAGTTCAAAGCCAGCCTCGCAACTTAGTGAGGCCCTAAGCAATTTAGCAAAACCCTGTCTCAAAATAAAATAAGGAAGGGCTGGGGATGTGGCTCAGTGGTTAAGCACCTCTGGGTTCAATCCCTGGTTACCACCCATCTTCCGAGAGAGAGAGAGAGAGAGAGAGAGATAGATAATGGATAAGGGAGAGCAGTCGACATGAGGACTTGAAGATGAGCATGGGTGATATTTTGGAGAGGAGAGGGAGCTGAGATGACTTGCTGTTGAATTGGTATACTCCTTGTGGAATGGACTGAGAAAGACTTCTCTTTCCTTTACTGAAATCAAGACAACCAATCAAAAAAATTGAACACATTGTGTTGCATTTCCTTCTATATATTTTTTAAAATAAGAGATGTATGTGACTCTTGAAAGCAACTTCTATTTAAAATGGAAATAAAAAACATATTTGACGGCCACAGGCAGGTAACCCATGCTGCATAACTAGCTTCTTGCTCTGTGTTTTAAATTTCGTAACTACTTCTTTTTTCTTTTAAAGAGAGAGGGACAGTGAGAGAGGGGTGGGGGAATCAGTTTTATTTAGTTTTTCACATGGCCTTTGTTGCTCAGAGACTTTGCTGTATATGTAGTGCTGGGCTTTGAACTCACGTACTCGCGCATGCATGGCAAGCGCCTTACCGCTGAGCTGCTGCTCCAGCCCTCCTAACTTCTTTTTAAGTATACACTCATTCCAAAAGTTGAGACTATTCTACTTTAAAATACATTACATTGTTTTGAATGACTTGCAAATATAAACTTTGGAAATGAAGTAATATTGAAGAGATAATGGCTGATAATATTGCAGAATTAATGGACAGAAGTCCTTAGATTTAGAAAGCCTAGTGAGTCACAAGCAGAAGTAAAAAAATCAGTCCTCACCTACGTACTGAGTGATAGCAAGGAAATAAGGCTGAGCGTTTTTTCTTAGTAGCATTCTCTTGCCGCTAAGATATTGAAGTAAATTCATCTGAGATATAGTTTTAAATGTTATTTTCCAATAATGGTGATATATTTTTATGGTCTCTATTTGTTTGATCACTGTTGATTCAACTTGTGACTAAAAGCATAACATTGTGAAGTGTCTGTTGTTTTGCCATGGAGCATTAGTGCCTAAATATTAATTAGCAGTAATATGTGAAAAATACTCTTCTTGTGATTTTCTTCTGGAGGGAATTAGGGAAATACGTTTTCAAGAAAACTACTCTTCAACTTATTTCAAAATATGTGGGAACTCTAAGATCATAGATTAAAAATAAAATAGCAAATTTCTTTGAGATTTAAAACAAAACGTTACCTTTCTTATTCCTAAGTCTCTTAGTCTTTTCTCTTTTTGTATCATAAAAGCACTCATTTCCTTTCTCTTCTGATTTCTATTCTGATTGTCATGTTTCTCTGTTTCTTATTCATAGGCCCCTAAGGAACAGCCTGTATCCACAAGACACCTAACATGCTTTATTCACCTTATGTTTACAATGTAAAGTGAAACAAAATAAGCAACACCCTTCCTCTTTTGATTTATTCCCACTAATCCTGCACCATCTATTAGCAGATACATATAGCAGGCCTTTGGTGAAAAGAATTATTCTCATTTTCCCACATGGGTTAGCAATTTTGTTGTAGGATACTGTTAGGCAGGAGGCAGTCTGCCTGCTCCGGACAGATCAAGCAGTGATTCTAGTCCGGCTTTAGGTCCTTTACTCTAAAATCTTCTTCAATGAGACTGTGCGCCTGTGTGTGTGTGTATAGAGAATGGATGGAGGGGAGATGATTTTCAGGCAGCTTTCCTTTGTATTATACATATACACAAGCATGCATATGTTCATGCTGCTTTTCAAAATTATGCTTTCCCTGTAAAAGCTCTTTGTGTATCTTCTACTTATTACTGGATCTCATTTTTAACCGCTATAATGTATGAGTAAATGTGCATACATGTATTTGAGATATAAAACTTATACCTTTAAACTGCTTTTTATTTTTCTAGTTGCCTGTTTCCATTTGGGGGCATTCTTTATTGAATTGTTTTACATATCTTCTATAAGCTTCTCTCCTTATAACTATTCAGTTCAGAATTTTAAACTAATAACTTTTATGACATACTGCACAATAATTTTTTACTAGAATTTTATATTTGCTATTGATGTACCTGTTATTTTATCAAGATACAAGTTTTTATTCAGGAAATGTTCACATTTTCTGTGCATACTTTCATTTACAAAAATGAGTTTAGATATTTTAAATCTTTTAATTCTACAAGCTAAATTATTCCTTACAGTCATTCTTATTTAAATGTCTTGGATATTAAATTATGTTTGTATATTGTTATTTAGGTGACTATTATATGGTTAAAAAGATTTTGGAGGAAAACAGTTCAGGTGACTTGAACATAAATTGCGTAGATGTGCTTGGGAGAAATGCTGTTACCATAACTATTGAAAATGAAAACTTGGATATACTGCAACTTCTTTTGGACTACGGTTGTCAGGTACAAGGCTAGATAATTTTATCCAGTAGCTTCTAAGAAACATTAGATATGCCATGTTCTCATCTTTCCTTCTAGTTTGTTTCTTTTTATTTTCTTCCTTTCTCTTTTTCACTCTGTTCGTGTGTGAGCCACTAAGTAGTTTAAACCCAAAAATGTCATTTTTGAAGTATGATATTTTGAATTGATTTTTTTATCTCAATCCTCTTTTTCCCTTACATCCCATAAAGCTAAAATTTTAGATGTTCCCCATGTTATTTACAGCCATGTGAATGAAATGTTCCTGTCTCATAAAACAATTTTCAGTTTGACTAGTTTTCTCCAAATTTTAGTAAATTTTCCTCTTTGTTTGAAATGTAATATTTACTTATGCATGAAAATGAATGATTTTTTTATTTTTTATTTTTTTACTGAAAAGACACCTTTATTTGTCTTCATATCAGTTCAGGTAAAAAGCAGACATATTGTAAATTTTGCAAGTATTTAGTATAGAGATTCTGAAGGTAATTTAATAATAATATGTTTTCCTTTGTTTTTTTGATTTGCTTTTGATGGGACTTAGCACATGAATTCTGGCCCTTTTTTTCCCTTTAATGAGGCATGCATATATATATATGAGTGGCATTAGGAAGCACTCCCAGCATATTTTCTAAATATAAGTAGGTATATCTGCTATCACATGGTACTATGTCTACATATATATTTGCAGAGTAAAAACAGAATGCTTACCCAGCAACTTGAGCTATCCAGAATGCAACCAAGAACAGAAAAGAGCAGCCAGAGAAGCTAAGTCTAGGTGTAGGAGTACTTCTGGAGCCCTCCAAAGTCCATTTTTCTCTCATTTTAGATTCCATGTTGACAGACTTAATTTCTTAGTTTTCTAATCCAGAGAGAATTTGAGGGGCAATATAAAGTGGGATTAGAACTGCAATGGAACAAAATAATACATGGTAACCTCTGGCACTATATAATAAAGAGGTCAGTAGCATGACAAATCATGTCCGAGGGAGCTTGTGTTAGAATGGTAATTAAAGTATATAACAATGGCCTAGAATCAGCAAGGAGAAGTTAAATTATATTCAGTACCTATTGTTTTAGAAGAAAGAAAAATATATAGTACTTATGAAAGCAGATTTCCACCAAAATGGTTTCATTTATAGTTGAACACTTAAAGGCATAAGCTTCAGTTACCTAGAAAATAAGACTATAAAGAAATTCAGTCCCTGATGATTGTGGATAAAGAGGTATTATGGTTTAATAATTTTGTATTTTTACATATATGGTTATATGTATATAATGGTTCTGTAGTTCATACATGTTTCTTTCACATTCTTGATAATACTTAACCTATACAGATGTTATCTTATATAGATCAGAAAACTGAGGCTCATAGACTTTAATGAATTGTCCAAAGGTCCAAAATTACTAATGGCAAAGATAAGATTCAAATTTAATCTTCTGACTGCAAATCCCATGCTCTTTCCAGTTCTCTGTGTGCTGTCCAGGTTAACTATGTCTTGTTCTACCAGTCAACAAAAGTTCAAGGCCTTTGGTTGGGTGTGATTGTGAAAATGAATGAGTGAAGTGTGGGGTCTGCCCTAAAGTATCTTAAAATGTGGTAGACAATTAAAGTGCATGTGAATTATATATCAACAAAATAATATGAAGTGTTTTTGGTAAGTGCTGCGTGGGTAATAATGCTTGATTTTTGCATATTGTTTTGCAGTTACAAAGTGCTTTCTTGTATTTTACCTTATGTTATCTTGGGGGTTTTCAACCAAAAGATTTTGCCAGAGACTATTTTGTAGTGTCTAAGGATGTTTTTAGTTTCATAGCTGGGAGAAGATCACTATTGGTATCTAGTACGCAGAGGTAGAAATGTTGCTGAACATCCTACAATATTAATATCCAAAATATCGATAGTGCCGTTCTCAATAAACACTATTTTATACTTAAACTTTTGTGGCTCAATATAAATATTTCAGTAATATAGAAAAGGCTATGATGACTGTGGATGGGAGCTACCATTAAGTAATGTTTCATTGGCAGAATGTCAGTTGAGTCTTGAAATATTAATGTTGTTAATACTTATGTACGGCTACTTTGCGCTATTAAACTTATATGTATATTCACTTACTACCTCATAATAGCCTTATGAGGTAGATACTATTATTATTCCTATTTTATAGAGAAGGAGGAAATCGAGGTTCCGAAAGGTTAACTTGTCCAAAATCACTCTGTATGATAGAGCTAGAATTTGAACCTAGGTTCTGGCTGCATAGTCTGTGTTTTTACCTGTTACCCTAATCTACTCTCAAAAATTATAGGTGGGAAAGAAATAAAGGATATACAGAAGGACATAAACAAAGATATATGCAATCCATATTCTTGAGACAGTGAATAGACAGCTTTGTGGAACAAAATATTTGAGCTGGAAAGTAATGGGAATTACAGGAAAAATAACTGACAGAAAACTGATGATAAAGACCTTCAATGCCAGGTAGAGGAACCTGGGTTTTACATAATAGATAGTGGATACCACTAAATGATTTTAAGGAAGGGTGTGCTATGTGTCCACTGGTAGTTTAGAAAGATAAATCTAGTGATCGAATTTAGTATAAGTTAGGAAAGTGGAGAAGTGAGCAATTATGTGGTAATCCAGATATGAGAATGTTAAGACTAAGCTAGGAGAGTGGATATGGGAAGAAAAGTTACTATAGGAAGAGGGAAGAAAAGACAGAGATGAGAAATTTATAAAAGAATTGACAGATCTTAGTGAATATTTAAATCTGGAGGGAAGAATGGAGTTGTTGAAGATGGATGGATGAAAGAAAACCAGCAAGTTAAGAAGAGAAATCAGGCGTGGTGCAAAGGAAAATGATTTCTGGTTTTGTGTTTGTAGCCTTGTTGATTTGAGGGCTATAAAGCAGTTCTCAGAAGTCACAAGTGAAGATTTCATCTTTAGGGAGAGGTCAGGATAAAGAGATAGAGTAGACAGTCATAGACATAAAGATGACCACTGAGATCACAAGAGTAGGTGGAATCACAGGAGAACAAAGTTGGTGCAGACTTATTCTAAGGAAGTGCCTACATTTAATAAAGGATGTTAGAAATAAAGGGTTTCATTAAGGGATACCAGTGAATAGTTGAAGATGTCGGCAGTTAGGATAGTATGGCATTATGAAAACCAAAGAAAAGAATTTTAACATGTTGCTTAGAGATCAAGAAAAATGAGATAGCAATGGTCATTGGGTTTTTAAAAACTTTTTATTAAGGTGTTGAATTATTATACAATCATAATTGCATATAAAGTAACAATATGATATGCATTTGTTCTTAGATCAGGTCAGTGGATTTTGAAAGTATGGCATGGGTAGAATTAGAGAAAATGATTTACATTGATTTGAGAAGTTTGACACAGGAAAGAAAGAAAAAACTTGAGTGGTAAGAGATAGGACCATGTTAAGTTAGCAAAGAGTAAGGAAGAATTTAAAGTTGTGGGAGGTGGGAGCTGGACCTAGTATTTTCATCAATTAAAGACCAAAGTCCTATAGAAAACTGGAAAACATTGAATAGAATACTAAGTTGAAAAATTAGATTTGGAAAGGAAATAACTAGTTTCTTTTCTTTCTTTTTTTTTTTTTTTAAGAGAGAAGGGGCAAGCACCGTAACTGCCGAGCCACCGTTCCAGCCCAATAAGTAGTTTCTTACATTGAGTTTAAAGGAAAGAGTATGGGAATTGTTGAAAAGACAAATTCTAAGGTGAAAAGAAAGATAGTGACCTCATATGTCCATAATGAGTATGTTATTGAAGATATTTTAATAAGGAATGCACAGATGTCTAAGAAATTGGAAAACAATTAGTGTGGATATTTTGTATTCCTATATTTTTTTTGGAAAAAAAATTTAAAATTACTTTTCCTGCAGAACTGCCACTATCAGATAGCATACTATTTTACAGAATAGGTCAATGGTAACTCCCTATTTACATGATATTTTTATACAAATAAATATTTTATAGCTGAAGCTTATCCTTTTAAGCATTGAAAGATTTAATATAAATATTCTTTACTAAGTAGTATATCTGAATATAATTCAACTTTACCTTCATAAGTTGGAATAATAGTGAATTCCATCATTTTACTCTGCTTTATATGGTCTGAAACTATTAACATGTTTGTTGTTATGTTAAATGTCTTCAGACTGCTGTGTGTGCACAATGATTTTGCTATATTGGTATTTTATTTAGTCAGTGATTGACCCCCTCCCATTTATTGGTTTTGATCTAGCTTTTGCCTTATGTAGTAAAAATCTAAGGGATACTTGGGAAAGCCAGATATCCGTCATATATAGACAACTCTAAGACTGTATGCTTAGGACTGTTTCTTCTGGGCAGTAATGCCCATATTATTTGTGAGAGCGCAGTAAAAGTTTTTGTTTTGTTTTGTTTTGTTTTGTATTAAGTCATGGTTGGATCCATAGCTATGTTTCAGATGGTTGAAGTGGCCTGGTATTTGACTTTGAGAGTAGTGGCATTACTAGAGTTAGCTTTCTGTCTAAAATTTAAAACCATAAATGAAATATTTAGTAGTAATGGATATAGGATTCTTTTTTGTTTGTTCCAACTCGGTATGCTAAAACTGAAGATAAATGCTTACAAAGCAGAAGCATAATGTTAGGCCTTGAAGTCAAGGGCTATAATCCAATGAACCCTAATTGTTTTTTTAGAGCTTTATGGTTATGCATAGTAGTTTGGTTCATCCTGACAAACCCATATCCCTAAAATTTTTAAAGGAAAAAATCGTAGATTAAATTTCCCATTAAGAAGTTTTTCCTAAGAGAGAACTTGGGTGATTGCCAGTGGTTGAATGAGGACTCTGGCCCTTTCTTTGGGGTATTTAATACTATTTTTCAATGTTCAGGTAAAGTCTGCCATTTTTAGTTCTATTTTTGATGTTTAGATAAAGTGAATAAATACTTTATTATTTCCAGCTATGAAGACTTTTGAAGGTCTTATATAGTTTCAATCCCCAGAGCAAGAATGATGATCAATTTAAGAAGTAAATATGATTAGAGTTAAAAATGGACAAATTGAAAATAATCAGAAATTTGAAAAAATTAAATCATTATTTATTACCATGTTTTCCTTCTGCCTTTATGGGGTTTTCTTAAACAAAAAAACAAAGAAATCAAAATCTGATGAACTATAGACTATTACAGAGAATCACAAAGTTCTCATTTCTTCTGAATCCGTTGACTTTTCCCTTGTCAAAAGTGGGTCTTCGCAATGAGCTGTAGGTAGAGGGCAGAACTATAAAACACTTCTCTATTCTGCCTTTATTGTGTACTTTGGTAACTTAATTCTTTGGGTTTGTACTTGATAGTTTTGCTATTTTTTTTTTTTTTTAAGAAAGAGGGGACAATGAGAGAAAGAGAGAAGCAATTTTTTTAAATTTAGTTTTGCAAGTAACCTTCATTACTCAGACACTTCGTGGGTGCTGGGGTTTGAACTTGCGTACTCGCACATGCCAGGCAAGCGCTATAACCGCCAAGCCACCACTCCAGCCCCAGTGTTGCTAATATTAATGTCAAATTTGTACCATTTCAGTCAGCCAGGTATGGTTTAAAGCTGAGAACAGAGGTCTCTCCCATTGAAATTTTTTTTTCACTGTGCCCTGTTCTCATGATTGCACTGATGATCATTTTTGTTAGACTGAACATAATCCTTTACTGTTAGTAATAGTTCTTCAGAATTTCCTTTACAGATTGGGAACGTTAATTTTTTTTTTAGTATACAGTTCAAGAGTAAAAGTCTGGGGTTGGGGATTTAGCTCAGTGGCAGAGCGCTTGCCTAGCACGCGCAAGGCCCCGAGTTCGGTCCTCAGCCCTGAAAAAAAAAAGAGTAAAAGTCTTAAAAAAACAAAACAAAACCCTACTTCAACTTTAAATACTGTATGGATCAGCACTGTTCCATTAGTAATCCCTTCTATTAAGCATTCATTATTTTACCAGCTCATGCATTGAAAGCAGGAGAGAAACGTGTGTATTATGGTACACAGAAGTACTGCTAAGGCAAGCACGTGTACTATTTATACAGTCTAAATTTTTGAAAGTTCATTATTACTGTATATAATACAGTTTAAATTTTAAAAATTTTATTTATGAATTAGTAAAAAATAGTTTATCTTTTTATCTTCCATTTTCATTTTTAACTTTTTTTTTTTTTAAAGTCCGCAGATGCACTTTTGGTGGCAATCGACTCTGAAGTAGTGGGAGCTGTTGATATACTACTTAATCATCGACCAAAACGAGCATCAAGACCAACTATAGTAGTTAGTACTCTTAAATATTTATTAATTTGGATTTTTAAACCAAAGTAGATACTCCTGCCCCATTGCCATTTTTTCTTCCTCCAAATTTATTTTGTTTTTTAAAAATAGATTTTACAAAAAGTATTACTTTAAAGTAAGTACACACTTGTAAGAATAATTAATGTTGCATTCAGGAAAACTTTAAAATTAGTTGTTACTTCCATAATTTTATCAGAATGGACACTTTTAGTCTGGAATATCCTGCAGATAATGTTGAAAATACAGATTAGTTTCTAGATAGACTTAAGAATTAAATGTAAACTAAAAAACTTTTAAATGAAACTATAAAACTACAAGATAATGTAGATGAATATTTACTGATTGGGAGTGGAAAGATTTGTTTTAAAGCATAAAAGTAATGGACAAAAATCATAGTGGCGTAGTCTTTGTTATAGAAATTAAATTGCTAGAATTCAAACATCAGGAAAATTTAGAAAATGATGGAAAACTGGCAAAAGATACTTGAAGCAAATCTTAAATTAGTTATCTTAATATTAGATAAATTAATGAAAACTCCAAAATCATATTACAAAATGACAAAAACCTCAAAAAGAACAACAAAAATATTTAATCTTACTGATAATCAAATATGAGATTACTAAGTTTTGCTTATCAAATTACCAAAAAATTTTTTTTTTAAATTTTGAGGCAGGATCTCACTATATCATCCATGCTAGTTTTGAACTTGTGACTAAAGCAGTTCTTCCTCCTCAGCCTACCTACTGATTAGCTGGGGCTATAAGTATGTACTTAGCAGATATTTTTAAATGATAATCATTATGGTAAGGAAGGAATACAGGTTTATATGCTACTGGTGCAGGTATTTTGGAAAAAAACCCTGCCAAGATGTGTCATAAATAAGGAAGATATTATGTTCCTTACTGGAGTGTTTTCTTCTTAGAAATCTGTGAAGGAAATGGTTAAAAAAATGGACAAAAATGTTGATCACAGCCTTATTTGTAGCAGTGAAAAAGAATCCAGTGTGACACAATCTGAACTTTCTAAAAATAGCTCAGTGGTAGGGACTGCTGAGCATAGGGGAGGCTCTGGGTTTGAATCTCCAGCACCAGATGGAAAAAGTAAGCATCTTAAAAGAAGATAGAAAATATAAATTGTTATGTTTATACATAATGAAATATGCAGTATTTAAAATGGTATTATTAAAAAAATTTTAGAAAAATGGTGTGATCCATATAATTTGATCCCAGGTTAAAATTATTCATAAAGAAACTGTATCAAAATGCAGCAAAATTTTCATATCTTCTTGATTGACCAAATTAAGTACATTTTTTCTTTTAAAAATTTTCGTTATTGCTGTTTAATTAGGAAGATAGCACTACTAATCAAATAAATAACTAAAATGAGATATGTTGTACATCAAATTTTTAAAATTGTAACACTACTAATCAAATTTTTAAAATTGTAGCATTTTTTATTATTTTTGTTTCTAAAGAGGGAGAGAGTAAGAGAGAAAGAGAGAATCAACTTTATTTATTCATCTGGCCTTTGTTTCTCCAACACTTATTTGTGTATGTGATGCTGGGGTTTGAATCTGGGTTCTCTTGCACGCTAGGCCAGTACTCCAACCACTGAGCCACCACTACACCCTGTATAGCACTTATTATTGTTGAGGGTAAAGTGAAACAATCATTTTAAACATCTGCTGGGAGTATAAATAGGTTATACTCAAAATAAAAATATTGTTTTAAGAAATAAATATAAATTTATCTATCTTCCATGATCTGAGAACTATGAGAGGCTCTGCCCAATTTTATACTTTATCATGTATAAATTTTAAAAATTTACTTTCATTTAGACATAAAAATGTGACTTTCTAGATTGGTCGTGTTGCTCAGTGGTAGAGGCAAACGGCACCACAAAAAATAAAACAATACTTGTGAGGAAAACAAAAAGTATGACTTTGTCCATCTAGTTTAAGTAGTGTTAAGAAACCAATAAGAATGAAGAAAAAAGAACTAAGAATATAGTGATACAGTGCCTATCCAAAGGACCAGAAATACCTGGAATCCTACTGAATTTTTGCCATTTCTCTTGAAGTTACTATCATATTTTCGTCTACCTGTTCTACCTTCTTCCCTTTTAACCCATTGTGTTTCTTGCATGGCAGTGTGGAGTGGAGTGCTCCAAATATTGAAATCCCTGACTGGTATTAGAATTGCTTGTATTTATCACCATTACCACTGCCAATCAAATCTTAGAATTGCTTGTGTTTAGCAGCTCTCACCTCGTAAGGAGAAACATGGTTTACTCCAACAAATGAAAGTTATTCAGTCTGTCTTGAATACTTCTGTGACCGCATGATCATATTTAATAGGCCCATTCTTGCAGACAGTCAGTATTAAATTTTTTATTTACCATTTTAGTTCATTCATTCTGTAATCCTGGCCTGTCAAATTGTCTTTTTCATAATTCGCTTTCAAATACAGGTTATTTGGTAGCACACAGATTATGTTATGAACAATAAAATTATGAATGTTATTCTTTTGCATGTCTAATAATGTTTTTCAAATAGTCAAAGATGTTTCATAAGAAACATGAGGGCCACTTTTCTTTTAGGATTTTTCTGTTAGGATTAAATATAATTTTCTTTATGGCCAGTAATGCAATAAGAGGGAAAATGGATAATTTTAGGTTTCTCTGTAATTGTTAAATTCATTAATTTGAAGTCTCCAATAAGTAAATGGGAAGTATCTAAAAAAACTCTTCATAAAAGAGGGGAAAACAGATTTAGTTATGTTGGAAAATATTAAATCTTACAAGTAAACAAAGGAAAGTAAATTAAAATTTCATGTTAATATTTTTCAGTCATAAATTAGAATTTATCTATCATATCCAGCACTGGTGAGTAAAGCTTTAGGGCAAATGAATATATCTTATATTATTGGTTATATAGGTTATTAAAAGAACTGTGATAGTAGCATTAGGAGCGTCAAAACTGTTCATGGCCTTTAGATCTATAATTCCACTTCTTGTGGGGTGTCTATATTAATGAGTTAAACCTAAATTTTCAAAAAGCTCTTTTCATAAAAATGTTTGGTATGGTGTTTTTTAAATTTGCAAAATATCTTGAATGCAGTCTATGAACTTCCTTAAATTGCATGGAAAATTCTGCACATGAATTTTTTTCCCTTGAAGATCTTGGGCTATAGCTTTGTGAGATTATTAAAGTTGTCCTTGATCTATGAAATATTAAGAATCATGGTTTTTAATCAGTAGTGTTTAGCATACCTATTATTTATGCAAAAAATATCCTTAAAAAGGGGTGTGACAGAGAAAGGACAATAAGGAAATACTGTACTGTAAAATGTTATTTGGGTAGAAGAAATATGGGTATTTTTATTCTTCTTTCTGCTTTTCTATATTTTTCAGATATTTTATAATGAGTGTACACTACTTTTACAATGTTAATAAAAATTACCAAAATGTGAACTTGATCAGCTTACCCTGGATCAAACAGCTCTCAGGGAAACCTCTGCGAAAAAGTGAGAAGTATTGGAAAGAATATACAACAGTCATAAAATAGTCAACCTTTTTATTTAACCCTGATTCTTTAATTACTAATATTTTTTTCCTCATTTCATGCCATCACCAGGCCCATGGGCCCATGTTGTAGAAGGAGCACAGGCTCCTGAGTAATACAAACCTGGGTTCTAATCAGCATCCTGCTGCTGTTGTGTGGCGTGGGCACATTAACTTCTCTGAGCCTCAGTTTCTTCATGGGCATTAATTATGCTCAGTTTTACAGGCTACTATGAGGATTAAATGAGATGATAAATGTAAAGTGCCTAATAGTTCCAGGACTCATTAAAAAGTAGCTGTGATTGTTAGTGTTTTTTGTGCATTTGTAATAGGAAGTAGTATAGGTAATGACTAGGAATGTGTAAAGAACTATACAAAAAGAAGATTGCTTCCTATTCCTTTTCCAGGTAGCTTCATTGCTATCAGTGTGACAAGATTTGCCATAGAGGTGGAATTTTTAGTTTTTCTCATGCTTTTGTACTCTACCTGTTTTTAACATTTCTGTTTTTTCATTATATTTTTCTAAAATTTTTATTCTTTAACCTTGTCATGCATGTTATATAATCTTGTTAAAAATTCAATGCTTTTTCCCAAGGTATTTCTCTAGTTAGCCTTCTTCTTCTTCTTTTTTTTTTTGTTTTTTTGAAAATAGAACTTTAGTAATACGACTGTTTCTTATTGAAGTCTTTGTCTGTTATGATTATACTCCATTTACTAATTGACATAAGTTTTGAAGTTTCAAAAAATGTAGTTCAACTAAAATGTTTATCATATTCCTTAAAATAATTCCCTAGTTCTTTGTGCCTTCCTATTTTTTCATTTCATCTGTCACATAAATATATATTTTGAAGTTGCAAATATTAACTTTTGGACATTTATACAAATATTTTTCAGAAACTAATGGAACGAATCCAGAATCCTGAGTATTCAACTACTATGGATGTTGCACCCGTCATTTTAGCTGCTCATCGGAACAACTATGAAATTCTCACAATGCTATTAAAACAAGATGTTTCTCTACCCAAGCCCCATGCAGTTGGATGTGAATGTACATTGTGTTCTGCAAAAAACAAAAAGGACAGCCTCCGACATTCCAGGTTAGAAAATTAAGACTTTGTAAGGTATATATCAATGATGTTGGATTTTGTTTTGTTGTTTGTTGTTTTGGTGTTCTTTGTATGCACCCTTCAAGAAATGTGATGCTAAGTTACTTATGAAACCAGACTTCTAGATCTGTTGCTCATTGAGTTCTAAATTTTTCAGAAATTTTAACCAAATGCTGAATAATTAGGGAAATCCTTTAAATTAAGAATGAGGTTTATCTCATGCTCTTTATTTATTTATTTTTTTAAAGAGAGAGGGATAATGAGAGAGACAGAAAGAGAAAATCAGTTTTATTTAGGTATTTGTGTGGCTTTTGTTGCTCTGACCCTTTGTTGTGTACATGGTGCTGTGCCATAACCACTGAGCCGCTGTTCCAGCCCCTATCTTATACTCTTGCCTGATAGGAGTAACTGGATTATACAGTAATTGAAATCTCTTTCAAAGACACAATAATCTTTTCACATATGCCTTACACATGGGAACTTTGCTTCCAGTGTTTTATCTTTTTAATAGAAGTATTTTATTTATATAAGTAACATATGAATAAATTCTTAAACTTTTGTAAAAAAAAAAAAAAATCCCTTGACCAATTTCTTCCCTTCTCTCTAGAGCTAATGACTGGTAGCATTTTGTTATCCTATAGATGTTCCTTAACGACTGATATTCCCATGAGTTAGAAATGTGATTCTTAACTGCAACATTAAATTAGAAATCATAGTCTCATCAATGACTGTCAGTTACATGTTAAAAATTCCCTCTCCCAATTTCTGCCTATACAGATTACATTCAAGTTTGCTTCCTTTGTCATTCAGTTTGCCTACGTATTATTAATCTTGCCTCATCTACACCAGTTCTTTTCATGGTTTCCAAAATATTTAGATTGAACTATATGAAATTACTGTTTTTTAAATTGTTTTATTCGTTAAAGATGGTATTACAGTTAGGAGGGAATCATCATCAAACAATCAAGAACAATTGTATAATGACAGAGCAAGCAAAGGCTGATGCCATTCCATGGTTTCACCCCTTGGGTTCCCCATGATTCCATGTTTCCCCCTATTTAACCTTTGTTTTAATTGGACTTCTCATGGAATTCGAAGGTTCCCCACTGAGTTGATTCCCCCATCCTCCCTCCCTTCTGTCTCCTTGATATCCTTCCTATTCCCTTCCTTCCTGCTGGCCCCCCTCCCTACATCCTCCAGCATCCTCCGCAGTTTAGGGAATTATTAACATGTTCTTCTCAATGAAGAATGTCCTTGAGAATATTCTGTAATGCAGGTTTTGTGTTCATGTATCTTGCTTGCTTGAATTTATCATTGAAGTATTTAATTTCCCTGTCACATTTAAAGCTGAGTTTTGCAGGGTATATCATCTTTGGTTGAAAATTGTTTTCTTTCAAGGTTTGAAAAATATTGTTCCAAGCTCTTCTGGCCTTCATTGTCTGATCTAAAAAATCCATAGTGATCCTAATTGGTCTGCCTCTGAATGTGATTTGGGGCTTTTCTGTAGCTGATTTTAGGATTCTCTCTTTAATTCTCTGTTATTCATTTTTATATATGATATGTCTTGGTAAATTTCTCATTTGGTTAGGTCTGTTTGGTGTCCTATAGGCATCTTGGATTTGATATTCTGGGTCAATTCTGATATGAGGAAAATTCTTGGCAATTTCACTTAGAAGGTTCTTAATGCCCCTTGTTTGTTGTTCAATGTTTTATTTAATCCCAATTATTCTCATTATTTCTTCTCAGCTTGTCAAATACCACTTGGAAATTCTGATCATGTATAATAAGTTTCTTGTCTGTCCTCCTTGAACTCAACATTGCTCAGCCTGTCTTCATTATCTGATGTACGTTTTTCGAGAGCTGAGGTTCTATTTTCGGTTGAGTTTACTCTGGTATTAGTATCTTCCAATGAACATTTGATTTGGTTGACAGTATTTTTCAGTTCTGAGAGCTGTGCTACATCTCTTTTCAGAGTGTCTATCTCTTATGTGTCTTTCATCTCTTGGAATTGTTCCCTTATCTCTTTATATAAGTGGTCTCTCATCTCTTGAAATTGTTCTCTGATCTCTTTCCTTAATTCTTCTTTCAACTCTTTGATTGAATTACTAGTCATAATGTTGATACATTTTTCTAGGTTTTCATCTAGGACCCCGACTATGGACTCCTTGGATGGAGAGCTGTAAGGTTGAGGAGGTGAATTATGTTCCCTTTTCCTCATTTTCAGCTACAGAGGGTGTGGCTTGAAGACCGACAGGGAATTACTCTTGGGGGGTGGGGTTATTGGAGCTTCTTATGTCTTTGCTTAGTTTGGTTGGGGAGCTATTTGGATAGCACAGACCAATGGCTGCCAGTCCAATCAGTTAAGAATTGTGAGCCGTTAGGTGCATATACCAGACAGTTTCAACTGAAGCAGTTATAATGGTGATTAGTACCTTTAGGAGCACTTTTCTTCCATGAGAGCTCTCACAATATGCTAAATAGCAAGCAGATACCCGTTTTCAAGAATGACCTTTTCTTCAGTTAGCAGGGCCTCTGTAAGTGGGGAGAAGTAATGTCTAGAGAGCCATGGAAGTGGGGTAGGAAGGTAGTGTGTAACTCAATACTTACAATAAAGAGCTACAAGGTATTAGTGTGGTGTAGGCTGTTCTGTTAAGAATAAGGAAAAGGTAGTAATGGGATGCGAGTGGGGTAAAGACTTTGAGGATGAGACAGAACAGAATGCAGTTTAAGAACTGACAGAGTACAGGGAGGAAGGGGCTAGTATGGAGCTTGGTTCTTTTTGACCCAAGGAGACTGAGAGCTAGTTCGCTATCATGAAGTTTCTGCGGTTGGACCCCAGTGCTATGGAGACAGCAGTTGGGCACAAGAAGAACAGTGACAATAAAAACCAACCACTTAGATCCCCAAAGGAACAAAAAAAATATACATCAAAGAACACCAATTACAATAATAACAGTAGAGATAAAAAGCATAAACATTTTTAAAAAACATTAAAATTTTTTAAAAAATGAAAAATAAGAAAAAAAACAACAACAAAGAAGAAGAAAAAAAGGGAGCTGGGAAGGCTCTGAGTTTTTGCTGCCCAGATCAGTGTGTACCGTGGGGGGTGCATTCATAGCTGACATCTAGCTATAGTCTCTTCCCAGTTGAGCTTGTTGGAGGGAATGAAATTTGGTAATGTCTGGTGGCAGTGGTGATTCGCAGAAGGTCTTGCAATATTTTTCTCCTATAGAGGGGTAGTAAACAAAGCCCTTTCCTGCTTCCTGTGAGAGTAGAGTTCAGTGCCACCTGAGATGCACCCTTGGGCAGATTATTTTCTGTCTGACCAAACTCCTAACCCTCTTAAACCAAGGACCCAGGAGCTGTTGGGAGTCTTGTGGATCCTGGTGTAGATGTATGGAACTCTGACTGTTCCAAGAAGAGTGGCCAGCTTGAAGTTAGCTTCCCAGGATCGCTGTTGCCCCACTCTTGGATGTCTTGTGATCTTCAGTTGCACCAAGAGATGCTGCATGGTGTTGTCACAATCCCACTAAGCAAAGACAGACATGAAGGAGACACCAACCCGACTAGACCAGTGTTTATGTAGGTCTCAAATGCAACCACTAGGGGTTGTGGAAGCCCAGTCCTACCTGGAGAGCTCAGCACCTGTGGAGTCTTGGCTATGCACAGAAATCAGGGACTGAAAGTGTGGGATAGCACAGTCTAGGCTGTTCCTTTTGTTCAAGGGTCCCTGAAGCTGATGCTAGTCCCTGCCTTGTTGGAGAGTTTCAGGCAGTTTCTGAGGTAGCTACAGCCAAAGGCCACCCTGGGTAGATCTGCCCTATTGAGCAGAGTTCTGTTCACAGACTCCTCCCATTTGGGCATGTAGGAGGGTGGGCAGGAAGCCTCCAATTTGCACATCCCAGGAGCAGGAAAGAGGGTTCCCAGTCTCACACAGCCCCCTGGGCAGACAGCCGGGACATAGAGCTGTTAGAGCTGATTCACTGCTCCTCCAGACTGAAGACCCTAATCTGCGGCATATTTGATGGGTCTGGTTTCACTTTTGCCGTAGAAGTGTCCAGCCCTGCCCTTATGAAAGTCTCGAGATGGCGGTGCAGCATGGCTTATTTGCACAAACAGATGTAGGGTTGCTAGTTTGTGTGAATTATATCATCCCTCAGGCTGCTGACTCGGCCACTGCAGACTGCATGGGCAGGATTCTGCTTGAGTATACGCAGCTGTGTCCAAGTTAAATTACTTTTGCGCTCTTTCCTCCCCTCTGGGGTACTTCCCTGCCCCTCGGCTGTGAAGCTGGTAGCAGCTTCCTTCCTTTGGTGGAAACGAATTAGGGGAGAGAGTCCCCCTGCACACAGACTGGGACTGTTCTTACTGTTCGAGACCATGTCCAGTTTCTGCAGCCCGAACTTTTGCTCAGGAACGCTGGGGGATCACTGCTGTTGGCATAGGTGCCATATTCCCTTGAAATTACTGTTTTAAAAGTACTTTGGGGGGCTGGAATCATGGCTCAGCAGTTACTGAGTTTGCCTGGCATGCACAAGGACCCAGGTTCAAACTCCAGCACCACATACACACCACACTCCAACTAAGTGTTGGAGCAATGAAAACCAGATGAAAAACTAAATAAAATTGATCCTCTCTCTCTCTTACTGTTCTTCTCTCTCTTAAAAAAAAAAAAAGTACTTTAGACTTAGGAATTACATCTTTCCATAATCATATACTGGTAGGATGAAACCTATACTCCAGAAAGTTACATAGAACATAATTGCCTGATGATCTGTAGTACATCTATACATTTGAATAATTATCATCACAGTCTAATATTGTAACATTTTTATGGAAAAAGTTTTCTCATGCCTATTTGTGGTCTGACCTTGATCCTATCCCTAACTCCAACCCACCACAGAGCTTTCTATTTGCATAATTTTTCTTCTTCTAGAAATTTTATATCATTGGAATCATACAATATGTTGACATATTTCTGTCTTTTATTTAGCATTGTTTTGAGGTTCATTCATACTGTTGCGTACATCAATAGTTATTTTTTAGTGTTGGTTTTTATTTCATTGTATAAATAACTGCCTTTAGTTTATCCATTCATTACTTGATCAACATTTGAGTTGCTTCCAGTTTTTGGCAGTGAACATTTTCATATAAATTTATATGTTTGACATGTTTTTATTTCTGTTGTATAGATAACTTGGAGTAGAATTTCTGAATTATATAGGAATTATATGCTGAACTTTTTCAGAAACTTTCAAACTTTCAAAATGTTTGTACCATTTTACATTCTCACTAGCAAATATGTATGATGATTTTAATTCTTCCATATACTCACCAACACTTGATAGTGTTAGTCTTTTTTTTTTTTTAAGAGGGGGAAGGAGAGAGAGAGGGAATCAATTTTATTTATTTTCATCTGGCTTTTGTTTCTCTGACATTTAGTTATGTACCTGGTGCTAGAATTTGAACTTGGGTCCTCGTGCATTCTAGACATGTGCTTTAAACACTGAGCTACCATTCCAGCCCTTGTTAATTTTTTTGATTTTAGCCATTTCGTGAGTATCAACACAGTAGTTTCTCCTTGTGGTTTTAATGTGCTTATACCTCTTATATGTTTATTTGTGATTAGCTTATTGTCTATTCAGATCTTTAGCCCATTTTTTGGTTGGGTTGTTTGTCTTCTTACTGAGTTGAAAGAGTTTTAAATGATTTCTCTCAGTTCATGGCTTGTCTTTTCATTTTCTTTTTTTTTTTAAACTTTAAACAAATTTTTATTACACAAAGGTTGTCACATAAATAGATATTTCCCTACTTTGTGCACAGTTATTCTTATTTGCCACAGAAAGGCTGCTTCTGAACTTCCCATGATGGCAAGCACTGAAATCCTGATTTTAGCAGAATAGTAGAGAAATGCCTCAGTGATTAAGTTGAAAGTAGTTCATTGGTACATGGCTCTTGTACCCAGTAGCAGGAATGTACCAATGTCTTTTTATTCAAAAATACAAAATAAACTATCTGTAGGCATGGACAGTGACAGCACTAAACCACTGTATATTGTCAACTGAAAACAGTTATTGATGGCTATAGTGATTTTCTTAAAACATCAACCAGCCTTTTCTTCAGTCATTTTTAACTGACTTCTTTGAAGTTTTTGGTGAGGAACCCTGCCTTGATCTTCCTGTCACAGTTCATTAGTAATGGTAAAGCACTATTCTCAAAATTAGAACATGACACCTTGCATACCTCCCATTCCACCCATCATACCCATTCTGGGGTCCTTCTGTTCTTTAGGAATTTCTGTGACTACAACTTCTGCTGTAGTCAACAGAGAAGCGACTCTAGCAACATCCAGTAAAGCAGTTCTTACAACCTTTCTTGGATCAATGATTCCTTTTTCCGCCATGTTCACAAAATCTCTGAGCATCATAACCAACATCTGAGGAACTCTGCAGAATTTTCTCTACTATCAAAGAGCCTTCAACACCTGCATTCTTGATAATAGTCATTGCAACAATTTTGAGTGTTCTTTTAATGGTTTTATACTAATTTTTTGATCTTCATTAGCTGGAGTTAGTGAGTCTAAGGCTGGAATGCACCTAAACAGTGCACAACCCCCACTCAGAACAATGCCTTCTTCAATAGCAGCTCTGGGAGCATTGAGAGCATCTGTAACTCTCTTTCTTTTCATTCAGTTCACGTCAACATCACTTGTCCCACCAATCTTCAGCACAGCTACTCCATCTGAAAGTTTTCCCAGTCATTAATTTTCTTTGGAAATTCACTAGTTGTGGTTTCTAATTGCTAATTGATTTCTTGAATGTTTTTCAGTTTGAACTTTATCACTTTTTCCTTTCAAAAGCATGACATCATCTTGGTGGCAGTGACCTCTCTGACTTTTCCTAAGTCATGAGTCTGAACATCTTCAATATTTAGGGTCAAATCCTCTTCACCAAACACTGCACCACCAGTAGCAATAGCCGTATCTTTTAAGTTGGTTCTTTCTGTTCTCATCAAAACCTAGAGCTTTTATTGCTACAACCTGAAGACCAAATTTTAGCCTCTTCAAAACAAGTGTATGTAGAGCTTCTCCGTCAACATCCTCAGAACTATGACCAAGGGTTTATGGTGTGCCTTGGCAATTTCAAGAGCAGGTAAAATGGACTGGACACTAGAGATATTCTTTTCACTCAACAGAACATAAGCATCCCGGAATTGACATTTCTGACCTTCTGATGTATTAATGAAGTATGGGGCAATATAGCCTTGATCAAACTTCATGCCTTAGGTAATCTTTAATTCATCATCCTTAACTATAATGATACCCTTTCTTCCAACCTTCTTCATTGCATCAGAAGTGATGTTGCCAGTTTCTTTGTCTCCATTAACAGAAATCATAGCAACCTCAGCAATTTCTTCAGGAATTGTCACAAATTTAGACTGCTTCTTAATTCAGTTCATCAATTACAGCATCAACAGCTAGCATTGCACCTCTCCTGATTTCCACTGGATTAGCTTCTTTGCTGATCTTCTCAAACCTTCCTTGCCAAAAGAGCATGCCAGTACAGTAGCAGTGGTGGTGCCATCCCCAGCCTCTTAAGTTGTGCTATTGGCAACATCTTGAACAAGCTTAGCTCCAGTATTTCTGTATGTGTCCTTTAAATCAATTGACTTTGCAACAGTCACACCCTCTTTTGTTACTTTGGGACTTTCCCAGCTCTGTTCAATAATTGCTGTTCTTCCCTTTGGCCCCATTGTCCTGGCTACAGCATTGGCTAGAAGATGTACACTTTGAAGCATTAAGGCTGGGGCATCTGCGCCACACTTAACGTCTTTAGCATAAGCCTGAGTGGGATGAGGAGCCAGTGCCCTAGACACTGTGGGTAATCGAAGCATTTCTTCAGGGCATCAGCAGTGACCACACGCAGCAAGGCTGGCTGTCGGTGGCAGCAAGGGCTTCATTGTCTTCATGGTATCTTTTGAGGAGCAAAAGTTTTCATTTTAATGAGGTCTATTTTTTTTCTTTTGTGAATTATGCCTTTAATGTCAGAGTTACGAAATATTTGCCTAACTCAAGGTCACAAAGATTTCCTCTGGTTTTCTTTTAAAGTTTTATAGTTTTAGGATTTATAGTTGATTCTGTGATTTTTGGGTAACAAAAATTTGAGTATATATGAAATAAGGATCTAAGTTCTTTTTCTATTTTTTCAGTATTCCACCATTTACTCTAGCACTATTTATTGGAAAGACCATTTTTGTTCTATTGAATTACCTTTACATCTTAGAAAATCATTCAAGTATATATGTGTGGTTGTATTTCTAGACTTGATTCTGATTCATTTGTGTTTACCAGCATCACTCTGTGCTGGCTACTATATCCTTAATGTAAATTTTATTTTTTCCACATTTTTTTAAAGAGAGGAACAGTGAGTGAGAAAGAGAAAGAGAATCAATTTTATTTAGCTTTTCATGTGGCTTTCGTTGCTGCGATACTTCATTGTCTACAAGTGCTGGGGTTCGAACCTGCATCCTGGTGTATGCCAGGCAAGTACCATAACCACTAAGCCACCACTCCAGCCTTGCATGCCCGAGGACGTGAGTTTGAACCCAGCACCAGGTGCATAACAAAGTGTTGGAGCGACAAAGGCCATGTAAAAAACTAAATAAAATTGATTCTCTCTGTGTCTCTCTCTCACTGTCCCTCTCTTAAAAAAAACATAATAAAGTATTATGTTTATTATATAAACATAATTAACTATGATGTTTACTATAAGCATAGGACAACAACTTCCTGAATGGACTCTTTCTGCTCAGGAAATAATTGCAAGCATCAATAAATGAGATGGCATCAAAATGAAAAACTTCTGCATAGCAAAGGAAACAAGAGATACCCTGCAGAATGGGAGAGAACCTTTGCCATCTACTCTTATGATAGAGGATTAATAACCAGAATATATAAAGAACTCAAAAACCTGGGGCTGGAGTGGTGGCTCGGCAGTTATGGTGTTTGCCTGGCATGCAGGAATACATGGGTTCAAACCCCAGCACCCACATACACAACTAAGTGTCAGAGCAATGAAAGCCATGTGAAAAACTCAATAAAAATTGATTCTCTGTCAAAAAAAAAACAAAAACAAAACAAAACTCAAAAAGCTCAACACCAAAAAATAGTGGGTGTGCTGACTGAACACACTTCTCAAAAGAAGTACAAATGGCCAACAATTATATGAAAAAAATGTTCAACACCTTTAGCATCAGAGAAATTCAAATCCAAACTATATCAAGATTCCATCTCATCTCAGTCAGAATGACAATCGTCAAGAATACGAATCACAATAAATGCTGGTGAGGATGGAGAGCCTGGGGGTCATTATACTCTTTTGGTAGAAGTGTAAATTGGTATAGTCACTTTGGAAATCAGTATGGAGGTTCTTCAAAAAATGAAAATCCAACTACCACATAATCTAACTATACGACTCCTTGAAGTTAGCATGCTTTAGCGATACATGCATACCCATGTTTATTGCAACACAATTCACAAAGGCCAAGTAATGGAATTGAACTAGGTGTCTGTCAACAAAGGAATGATTAAAGAAAATGTGGCATATATACACAGTGTAGTTTTACTCAGTCATAATGAAGAAATTATGTAATTTGCAGGAAAATGGATAGAATTGTAGAGAATCATATTAAGTGAAATAAACCAGATTCAGAAAGACATACATTGTATATTCTTATATGTGAAAGCTAGAGGGACAAAAAGGGAAAAAAAGAAAAAAAAAGATTGTTTTGAAAGTATAACGGAGACCATTGTGGTAAAGGAAGAAGATCAGGAGTAGGAGAGGTATGGGAGTGAAATTGATCAAGTTATGTTGTACACATATGTGCATATCACAATGGAACCCACCATTTGATATAATTGGCATATATCAATAAAATGTATGATGTTAGAAGTGAAGTTTTCATTCATATCTTTTATAAAAATGAGGAAATTTCTATTTCTAGTTTGTTGAGAATTTTCATCATGACGTTTTTTGGATTTGGGTCAAAGGTTTTTCTTGTGTCTGTTAATATGAATATACAGTTTTTCTTTTATTAATATGTTGTATTCTTGTAATTGCTGTTCAGATGTCAAACTGATCTTGAATTCCTGGGATAAATCATACTTGGTGTGATAATAATACCTTGTATGTGTTACTGAATTCAGTTTGCTAATGTTAGCTATTTTTGTTTCTTATGTTCACGAAGGGTATTGTTCTTAGCTTTGTTTTCTTGTGCTGTCTTTATCTGACTGATGTCAGGGTAACAATGGTTGTAAGAAAGTGAGCTTTAAATTGTTCTCACCTCCTCTGTTTTTCTGAAAAATTATATTTAGGATTGGCTTTATTTCTTTCTTAAATGTTTGTTGGTAATAATAAGTGAAGCTATCTAGTTCTAGACTTTTTATTTTTTGCAGGATCATATTTAGTTATCATCTTAATTTTCTTTTTTTTTTTTTTAAGAAAGGACAGTGAGAGAGGGAGAG
>PVKS010008001.1:0-70277 GCA_004027875.1 Aplodontia rufa | reverse complement strand
TATATTATTTTGTTAAAATCGTGTAAGGTTGTTCAAAAAATAAAAAATAAAATAAAAAAATAAAAACACACACAAAAAAATAAAAAATAAAAAAAAATAAAGACAAGATAGGCTGTGAATGATACACAAATTCCAGTATGCAATTCTACCTACTTTCTCCCAAAGATAGAAATTTGTCAGTGTCATGGTCCTGAAGCTGAAACTGGTCACCTAGACCACTCTTGCATTTTATATGTGAGAAACCAAGTCCTAGAGAACATACGCAACTTTCCCAAGAGCTCACAAACAGAATGCAAGAGTTTTTCTTCTTTCATTTCTCTTCCCATCATAGGTCCAAAAATCTCCAGATCAGAAACTCTTTAGTTTCTGATTCCCAGTTGAATCTCAAATAGCATAATTGGGTTTCCATGATTATATACTGCTTCTGAAATTACCAGGGAGTGCCTCCAATATGCCTGTATGTCCTATTACCTTTGTGTGATCACTTTTATTCTAAGACTCCAACTTTTGGTTTTAATCAGAAACATCTTGTTAAAACTTTGGATTCAACTTAGATGTTAACATTGAAAACAGTCATTTAAAAAATAATTGTCTATGAGGCATTCTCTGAAAATGACCATCCTTTCAGAATTCCTGAATTCCTCTTAGATCTTGGAATAAAATCCCAATTTCATGCATGCAAAACCTCCCAAAAAGGACCTCACATACAGCAAATGCCCACAAAGCTAGCAATTATTAGAGAGACTGTGTGGTATGCTGGTTAGGAATGTGAGTTCTTTTTTATTTTTTTTTAAATTAAAAAAATTAATTCTTTTTTTATTAGTTAAAAAAATAGACTTACATTTAGGAGGGAGTCATTGTCATACAATCAAGAACAAATGTATAATGACAGAGTAAGCCAAGGCTGATGCCATTCCATGGTTTCCCCCCTGGGAATGTGAGTTCTTGATCCACCTACCTGGGTCTGACTTGTGCTTATTAATCCCACATAAATTCTAATCTTACTACTGAGTTGTGGGAACATGGGAGGGTTTCTTCATCTCTCTGTGCCTCTCCCTCCTTTATAAAATATCACACAGAAAGGGCCTGGAAAGTGCTAGATCACACTATTGTACTATTCATTATGGGGTTTCCCCTCCAACCAGATGGGACTGTCAGACCAGTGCTATAGTTTACGAAGATAGGGTTCTTCTAGTCTACAGTGCAAGGTCCTACTTAATCATTACCTGTAGAACATACAGGTGTGCCATAAAAGCCAACCTGACGTGTCTCTCACAAAAATATTGGTCTGCAAAAGCTTGGGGGTGAAACCTGGTTCTTGGCCAAAATAGCTCAAGAAAGAGTCTTAAACCCACCGTAATGGTCCGAAGATCAGTCTCCACAGAGCCCCCCTGAGGACTAGGGGTCATAGTGCACCTTTTAATCCAACAGCTGATGACTAAAAACACTTCATGGAAAGTCAGTGAAGTTGGGGCCCATTTCTTTTTCCACTGACCTCAGAAGGGAGGAAGGGAGAGGGACAAAAGTTAATGGAGTGATAGGTCCCTTCCAGGATCACAGATAGGATTCCAGAGACTTTCCTACCAGGACTAAGAGTAGCTGTGTGTGCATTAGAATCACCTCAGAGCTTTGGAGAATCTCAGATTTCTGATTTACTCTAGGTATTTAAAATTAGAATCCCAAAGAGGTGGAACTCTATGTGTGAGTGTATGTTAGTGTGTGTGCATGTGTGTCTAATAAATTAGCCTGGGGATTCTTATGCAGCCAGCCCACACAAAAGAGATCTGGGGAAGAAGAAAACTAGCCCAGGCAGGTCAGGGCTTCATTTGGCTTCCTTTTTTCTTTGGATCAAAAGTTTACCAACTGGAATGTGCCTCAGCAACACAAAGGCTTATAAAAGTACATTACTTGACCTTAGCCCTACAGTTTCTGTTTCTGAAGGTGTAGAACCAGCCTAGGGAGTCTGCATTTCCATAAGGTTCCCAAGTGATACTGCTGCTGCTGCTCTGGGGAGCAGACTTCAAGAACCACTGCTTTTGTTCGATTAGATCTAACTGGAATTTGCCTTTTTGTCAGATTCTCGTGAAGGTCTAGACCTCCACTCACCATTTCAGGCTATGTACACTGAAATTGAAATTAAATGAATTAGAATTAAATTAAATTTAGAATTTAGTACTTCAGCCATGGGTGCCACATTTCAAATGCGTTACACATGGCTCGTGGCTTCTCTTACTGGGCAGCACAGATCCAGAACATTTCTATCATCCCAGAAAGTTCCACTGCATAGCATCAGTCTAGATACTGTCACTCGTTTCTTTGGATATTACCAAAACCCTTCAATTTAAACCAGATTTCCTTGGACATGATTTTACAAAACAAAGCACTTCTATGCCTTCATATGCAGAGCTTTAACTTTTTATTTAGATGTTTATTGAGCATCGACTTCGTAAACTACTGTGCTTTGTGTTACTTGAGTCACAGAGATGAGTGAGACAACTCTTTACCTTCAAGAGAACTTAAGAAATGAATGGAAATGGAAGATATCAATCAGACTAAGTGAAATTAGCCAAACCCAGAAACTCAAAGGTCGAATGTTTTCTCACATATGTGGATGCTAGAGTGAAATAAACAAAAGCAGGAGGGAAGGATAAAATTACATAAAGAATTATTCAAACACAAATTAATAGACAAGCTAAAGGAAGTCTAGTATAGTAGAGGAAAGAGAAGGGGAGGAAGGATGGGAGGAAAAAAGGAGAAGGAAAAAGGGGGATTTAAAAAAAAGTAAGGCATATTTTGCACCTCTAAGATATTAAATAGTTCTGTGCAATCAATGAAAACTGGAAAAGTAAAAATAAATAAATAAATACATACATACATAAATAATCAAAGAGAGATTAGTGGAAGAAAGGGCCCAAGGGCGGGAGAAGGTAAGAAGCAGAGAAGTGCTAGGGATGGATGTTGGTCAAACTATAGTGCTATATTTTGTGCATGTGTGAATACGTAGCAACAAACCCCATCATTTTGTACAACTTTAATACACCAATTAAAAATGCGGTTAATAAAAAGAGAACTTACGAACACATTACAAAGGTAGTCGTACATTTTATACCTGTTGAGGTTGTACTCAAAAACTGTTCCCACTCAGGGCCACCATGAAAACATAACAAGGGAATTCCCAGCCAATTAGGAACAATTCCCAAGCAGAGGAGCTGATCACTCTAACAAAATAACAGTAATAATGGGCAATGTCACCCAAGCACTCACCTGTGCCTTGGGCAGTGCTAAGTCTGACAGGAAAGAGCTCCTTCCCCCATCTCCAGCATAGCAGGAGGGGAAGTGACCTGCCCAGCATGGCGCAGCCTGGAAACAGTGGGGCTTGGCTACAGCTGGAGAAGTTCTTGCTTCACAAGGGCCCTGTTCTGAAACATGATGCTACATTGGAAGGCACTAGAAATCTGTCAGGTGTGGGTTTGACCAGCATTTAGAACTCACAGGGAGAGGTCAAAAGAGATAAGGAAGATCTATGTTTTACCCTCAGCTTTGAGAAAACTTTGAAACATCCTGACATTCTTCTATGGATTTTACAGAAGTTCTCATTTGCTCTTCCTCCTTCACTCTGTGGTGTTGCTCTAGACTCCCAGGAGCAAGGGCTTTAGGAGTTCACAGGAGATTAGATGTGAGATTCCCACAGTGCTCCTGGCTCTCAGCTTTCCTCTGCCTTAACTAGTCTGGGGTTGCTGTCCTTCACAATTAATTAGATAAAGGCTAATTTTCAGAATGGGTAGCTCCTAAGTAATTTTAGAAAAGCAATTTAATAAAAAAGAAAAGCTCTCTGTGTGGGCTTCACATTACAACACACAGGCAAAGGTGTCGCTGGGTGTAGAAACAAGCTCAGAGGGCAAGCAGGCATCAAACGAATATAAAAACATTACACCTCTTTCTCACAGACACACAAAGCAATTTTCTTTTCAAATGCCAAGAGAACTAATACAATGATCTGGTTAATAAGGGCTCCAAATTCTTACTCTTGAAGAAAGGGATGGATGGAACATTTTTGTCTGAGAAATGACCATAGGGATCAAATCCCCACAATAATTCCTCCTTTTCGCTCCTTTTTGCCAGAGTGCTTTGCCTTTTGAAATGGAAAGCCTGAGTTGAGAGAAGGCCCATTGGACCCAGCCACCCATTGTGATGAAAGACAACCGAGGAGGCCTCTAGCTACCCCAGGAAGGTCAGTGGCAGCTTCCCCACCTCAACTTTTCTTTCTCACTGTGGGGGCCAGGCTCTGAGATGGACCACACTGACTGAACACATTGAGACTTAGAGATGAACGTGAAACCCAATCTATTGCTTTCTGGGCGAAAAGAATCTGGCAAGTTACCTGTAACAGGTCCTTGGCTTGAGGCACTCTTCTTGGTAGTCCTTGCCTCTAAGAGAACAAGTCACAGTTTAGAAGGTTGCTTGAAGAGAGCAGAGTGGCGACGTGCAGCGTTTCCAAATCTTTCGTGGTCTGGTTGCAGAACTGTCTGTTATAGCAATTCCTCCTGGATTGGCAGACATTCAGCCCACCTGCCTTTGCTTCCCCACCGCACCTGCGCTGACCTGGGCTGACCTCAGCACTCTCTCCCAGGAGCCCAGACCCAGTTCCAGTTCTTTCTCAACACAGGGCTCCAACAGCCAGCAATGCCACAGACTTAAGGGGAAAATCCACTGGGGACTGCTGCCTGTACAACTCCAGGGGCACAGTCCACATTGATGTCAGAGCTGTGCCACATGGCAGACCCATAAAACCCCCCTTTCCTTCTTCTCCTCCCCAGTTTAGGACCTATTAAGGCACAGAAGACAAGCAAATGGTGATCAAAATGCTGTCTGCTAATAAAGATAAGCCTATTGGAAGTTGAGGTTTCAGATGTGTGAGCAAAGGGCTTGCTCTACTTCCTCTCTGGATTAAACAATCATCCCCTTACTCACAGGTGACACTGGAAAACCACAGACCTTCCCCACAGAAGATTCTGGCTTGAGAAAACAGGCCAGAAATGCACCCTCATTGCAGGCGAGCAGATCCAATGACAGGAACTGAGCCACACACCTGCATTTTCTTCTGAGCCCCTACTCAGATAAACCTTTCTTTCCCACACTCCCCGAAGAATCAGCAGTGTTTCTCCAAACCAGTAGTTTGCAAACCTTAGCATGCATCGGAGTCATCTAGAGGCCTTATTAAATCACAGATTGCAGCACCTCCTCTGCCCCCCAGTCTCTGGGTCCTCAGTCCTGGGATGGAGCCCAGGACTTTGCATTTCTAGCGAGCTTTCAGGCACCACGGCTGCAGCTCTGAGAACCAGTGCTGTAATGGAAATTCCTGTTTGGAATTTTCTTCCAGTGGATCATCAGCACATCAGGACTTGCTTGTAAAACAGCGCATAAATGCCAAATCTCACTTTAATTTGCTAAATGCCAGATGCAGCTGACTTTTCAAAACTTTCTTGATTATCAGTCTTCTTGGGTCTTTATCAACGACACATACTTCATTAAGAGGAGCACTCAGTATGCAGCATTTCCAAAACTTATTTGACCATAGAATACTTCTTTCCATTTCTTCTCCTTTCAGAGCAAGTAAAGCAAAGCGTGCCAAAGAGGTGACGCGCTACCAGCCACACTTTGGGAAACACTGGATTGAAGTAGAACTTTCTTCATTTGCCTCTGAGACCTGATTGCACACTCAGATCACAATGATAAACATGATTATTTCTTATGTCTCGCCCTTAGTTCTCTTCTGCAAACTTTTTAGTGCGTCCCACACACTGATATTGGCACTGGGCTACAAAGATGCATGATCCCCTTTAGGGACTTAGTTTGTGAGGAGGTGGGATGAGGGTACAATGGTATCAACATGATGAGCTTTATACATACCATTCACACAAACACGGTAACAGAACAGCAAGAGCCCACTCTAATGGCCGAGGGCAGGGTGAAGAAGGAAATTCAGAGACTTCCTGGAGAAAGGATGCCTGGGCAGGGTGTGAGCAGCAGAAATTTGGCCCATGTACTCCTGGAAATGGTAACAGCATGGGTGGAATGAAATGGGAAAAGAGAACCTTCAAGCGACGGAGCATTGGCGTGGACTGCGTGGTGAGGGAGGTGGTTTGGAAGGGTGTCTTAGTCACCTTTTTTGCTGCTGTGATCAAAAGACTTGACAAGAACTATTTTAGAGGAAGAAAAGTTTATTTGGCACTCACGGTTTCAGTTCATAGTCAGCCGGCTCCGCTGCTCTGGGCCTGAGGTGAGGCAGAACAGCACAGGGGAAGAGTGTGGTGGAGGAAAGCTGCTCAGAACATGGCCCCAGGAAGCTGAGAGAGCTGTGCTCGCCTCAGAGGCATGCTCCCTGCGCGCCAGCATCCCCAGCCACAACGTAGCTGCTTACAGTTGCCACTCAGTCAATCCTATCAGGGTATTAATGCGCTGATTAGGTTAAAACACTAAGACCCAAACATTTCACTTGTGAAATTTCTTACATTGTCTCTCATGAGCTTTGGGGGAGACTTCATTTCTAAACCATAACAAAGGTTGAGCAAGGCCTGCACGGCTCCACAAGCTTATAGGCCACACCATAGGGTAGGTTACTCCTGAGGGTAGCTCTTCTCATCCCATCCTTGTCGGTTTTCAGTTGCTAAATCACAGAGGGTAACTTCACCATGACCTGGTCTGTGGGCTCCTTATGGCTATGACACTGTCATCCCGCTTCACCCAGGCTTCCATGTGTGCCTAAGAAGGGAGGATTGCCACGTCTTTTTGTTTCCTGCTGCTTAGAACTGACCGGAAGTCAGATTCCTCTGTTTCATGTGTCACTCTGGGGATTGTGCCCACAGATGCAATGGACCATTACAGAGGGCACACCCCTTCCCTTCAAGGCACGCAGTTTGGGCTTGCCATGTGGTGTCCAGACTTCACATGGCCACACCTGTGCGTGGGAAGAGAGCATTGCCGCTCAGGCCTAGACACTCAATCAGTCCTGCTCTTTGTCTCCTCACCGGCTAGCAAGGACAGGACAGAGGTGGGGAGACAGTGAGAAGCATTTTATAGAACCTGTGAGTTCCCTTTATAGCCCTGACCTCAGGAGTAACTGATGCATATGTTTTCACAGGGTTTTTTTCTTGCTTATTTTCCTAAATAGTCTTGGAAATTCTATCTCACAGCATATTTTGCACATCTTGATTTTTCAAGCCAGAATTAGCAATTACATTTCACAGTACACCCGAGATCTAAACAGTTCTAGGAACTTCATGCAAGCTTCCAACCTCACTCAGGTCCAAATACTGCAGCTAACCTTGGACTCCTATTAGCTCCAGTAGGTGGAGAGGGGACTCTTTTTGTGTCATTCTGGCATTTTTACTTGGAAAAAAAATGACATCTCAAAGCTTGAGTCTGGCATCAATTCAAAAGTTAACCTACACCAACTTTTATTTGTGAAATATTTGATAGATTTTTATCTTTCTAGAATCGATTAACCAAATGGACTTCCTGAGGATTTGAAATTGACACCTTTCTCCAGTTTCATATTGTCCAGTCAGCATTTTTAAAATACAGAAAGGAAAGGAAGTATCAGGAGAGACAAGATTAAGTCCCCTCACTTTAAATAAAGGACAGAGTTTTATGACTTCCCATGGTTGTCTCCATAATAACCTGAGCGACCAGAGGCTTATAGAGATTCACATTGTGCGGCTCATACATCATCCCCAAGGCCACTTTGGCTTCTCAGATGATTGCAGAAAGATGAATGTATTGATCGATTGCTTCCTTATTTTCAAATCTCTAAAAGAAAGTGAGAAAATGTGTATCCTCTAAGGAGTGGATTTCTGGTAATCTTTATTCAGCCAGAGCAAGGATAGCACTGCAGACAGCAGTGATCACTCAGAGTGAAATGAGTGCATTGCTCCTCCGTGGCTATCAGAGGGCGTTTGGTGGCCAGCTTTCCAGACCAGTGTATCTCTGTCCACATCTGGCGGTGGGAAGTTTATTGAGAGTCTGGATTTCGTATTTATAAGGCTTCCATTACCTGTTTTAACTAGGTGTTAACTTGATAAAGAACTTCGCTGATAGTTAGGATTGTCTTTTTCTTACTTTTATGAACTGTTAAAAATATTTCCAAGAGTCAAAATGTGGGACGTGTTGTCTCTTTCTTTCCTTCCTTACTTCCAGTTAAAATTATGGGACCGAATTTTCTGGGTTCATGTTTTCTAATTTTTTTTTAATTGTAATGAAATGTTTAAAATATTTTACAATCTTTCAGCTGGAAAATCAGGGACGAGCGCTGACAAAACAGACCAACTCTGTCTTAGCACGCAGTAAGAAGTTCAATTCAAGATCTAGTACTGTCCCAAACAAGTTTTACTAACCTAGGCAAATCATTTAACCTCTTTGAGAGCAGTTCCTTGTTAGTAAATCTTATAATAAAAATCTGCTCCTTCTGCCTCACAAGATTCTTGTGATGATCCAATGAGATGCAAATACCTTTCATAAAATCTTGTTTATATTATGATTACAAGCAGCCCAGCCAAGCATTAGCTATAAATTACCCCCTTTCGTTTCATTCATTCTACAAGATATCACATACTGATTCTATCTGATTATATATTTTATACTATAGGTCAATGTGTGTATAAATCGCTTGTTATTTTAATGTTTCATTTGCATTGAACTCTGGTCCCAAGGCCATGAAATCAGTTATTCACTTTGACCACCAGAGGGAGCACAGCCTTTTCATTTCCTTTTTCTCTAGTAGTGAGCATTATTAATTCAGCTGGAGCTATTTAGACACCTCTTATAACTTGGCACCTATTAAAGCAATAAGCAAATATATAGAATTACAAATAAGCAGATGGTCCATGGCATGTGTCTCTTTGGGAAATATCTCAGAAGAGGACAGAAAATGTATCTCTTCTTAACTAATCAAAATGTAATTAAAAGAAATGTGTACTAAATATGTGAGTGTATATATATATATATATATATATATATATATATATTCCCTAACTCTGTCCACTGAGAAATTTAGAAGTAATGGCATCTCAACAGCAAAAAGCACACCTAGCACCCAGATCTTGGTTTCTAAATACCATTCTCCAATTAGCCAAAAAAAAAAAAAAACAGAGCTCCCTGGAGAAGTGTTTGATTTCAGAGTTACAATAGGAAAAAAATACAAGATGAACTTGGAACATCTTGTGCCATAAAGTATGTAAGAGCTTGAAAACTTGGTGGCTACATGTTGAAATAACACCGGATCCAACTTGAAGGAAGTCCCAGAGGACAAATCTGGAGTCATCTGAGCAACAAAATACATCATGATGGTAATAAAATAAAACTGATAAACATGAATCCAACAGATATAAATAAATAAATAAAGCAGAGGAAACAGCTCTTCTTATAGTAGAATCTGATCAATCAATGCAGAAGGAGTAACAGAAATAGAATATAACAGTAATAGTTATTACTGGCAAGAATTATCAATGATTGCTGAAATTAGTGGATGAGCATTAGATTATATAGGATATTTGCATAGTCCCAAAGTATCTTCCTATAAGATATTTATTTATTTATTATTTTTTTAAAGAGAGAAAGACAGTGAGACAGAAAGAGAGACAGGGAGAATTTTTATTGAGTTTTTCACATGGCTTTCATTGCTCTGACACTTCGTTGTGTACATGGGTGCTGGGGTTTCAACCCGTGTACGTGTGCATTCCGGGCAAGCGCCCTAACCACCAAGCCACCACTCCAGCCCGATATTTATTAATTATAAAGGAAAATTGTATCTTTAGAGTGGAAAAATCTGAATATCACCTTAACTAAGCAATCAAAGTAACACCACCAGTTAAAAAACAGATCCAGATATGATGCTGAGAAGGATCCAAGAAGAGGTCTGTGGAGTTTTGCTAAATATACTAAACCCTGAGGAATCGTAAGGATAATCCAAATCGAAGGACAATGAAAAATAACACCAGTGTTCTTCAAAGTGACACAAAGGATTGACGAATTGTCACATGGAAGATTTAAGAGACATGACAACTAAATTCAGTGTCAGATTCTGCATTGAACCTGACAAAGGACATTCATGGGAAAACTTGTGAAATTTAAAGAAAAATTATAGATTATTTCATTATTTCATTTTGTATTCACTGGTAGGTGAGTGGTGTCAAGTTCCTTGGTCTGATCATTGCACTGTGATTATTAAGATGTTGGCATTAAAGGAATCTTAGTGAAGAGTATATATGAACTCATTTCAAAACAAAAAATTTCAAAGTTGAATTGAATTAAGAACTAGAAAATTCTTAAATAGCACCAAACATATGTCTGGAACTGTTCTCAGCGCTGAACATATTCTATGTCATTTAACTCTTACATGAAACTCTATGAGAAAGCTGCTATATTATCTCTACTTATTAGATGAGTAAATTGAGGCAAAAAAGAGGTCCATTGCCTTTAAAGGTCACATAACTCCTGAGTGGTCGAGTCAGAACTTAGCCATAATCATCTGGCTTCAGAGTCCTTTTTTCTTAACCTTACATTGGGTTACCCTTCATGTGAGCACCATATACACAGCTCTCAGCAAGGAAATACTTTCTGACCATTTATGAAGTCCAAAATGCTACACCCAATCCACATTCTGCAAAGGTGAACCCAACAGGGTATTCTCGCTAAGCAGCTTAGAGTCTGGAAAGGAGAAGGACATGATCATCAATAGAGAAATCCATTTACCAAGTATCTGTCATGCACTTCATAAATACAATATCCCATTTTAACATCATAAAAAATGAATTTCAGTGATTTAATGATTTGTCAAGGTCACACAGCTAGTAAGAGACAGAGTCAATATTTAAATCAAGGCTTGTGTGCATTTAGTCAATAAATATTTATTGAGTACCACTGTATGCCAAGCAGTATGCTGGGCAGGAAGGCAAAAGGCACCAAGGAGCCTCCTGCCCTTGGAGCCTCACAGTCTTATAATAATATGACCAGCGTCCTCCAGCTCAACCTTGAACCTTAAATTCCTGGTACTAGCCCCACATCAATGCACTGTTGCCACCTGTCCTATTTTCTAATGGAAGGGATATCCATGGCAGCCAATAAACCCACTGTTACAGTGACACAGTAAAATCAGTGTTCATCACCTCTCAATTTACAATAGCGAAATTATGGAAGCAACCCAGATGCCCCTCACAGGATGAATGGATCCAAAAGCTGCGTCATACACACACACACACACACACACACACATATATATATATATACACACACACACACACACAATGGAGTTCTACTCAGCAATTAGAAATAACAGTACTGAGGCCTTTGAAGGTAAATGGATGGCAATGGAAGAAATCATGCTGAGAGAAGTTAGCCAAACCCAGAGAGTCAGGGTCAGATGTTTTCACTCATTTGTGGAGGTTAAAACAAAACCCAGGCTTGGGTGAAAGTTAGTCAAACTTACCTATTAGACCAAGAAAAGGTG
Source organism: Aplodontia rufa (assembly GCA_004027875.1). Lineage (NCBI taxonomy): Eukaryota > Metazoa > Chordata > Mammalia > Rodentia > Aplodontiidae > Aplodontia > Aplodontia rufa. Next base: position 58,774 of record PVKS010008001.1, on the reverse strand, counting down.
TAGCAACACATGATCTAGGGCAATCATAGATATGTAGCTGGGGGGTGGGGAGGGAAGAAGAAGGGTGGATGGGGGGATTTAGGGAAATAATCAACAATGTAGCACACTCATTACCCACCAGAGAAGCCAAATAATACTTATGCAATCATTTAATTCTGGAAAATTCACAATCTAAACACTTATATAGGTGTAGGAGTGAAAGATACAAGAATCAAGAGACTGGAGTTTGGGCAATGTGTGTGTAACTATTAGGAGCAAATGTATATCATGTTGTTACTTTATATGCATTTATGATTGCACACTAATTCAACTCCTTAATAAAAAAATCTTAAAAATAAAGCAAAATTATTACTATGAATAAAAGGCAGCTTGATGGCAGCCATGCAGCTCTTCAAAACAAAGATTTTTGCTTTTCAGAACCTCAAACTGGGCCCTCCTCTGAATGTAACCCCCTTACTCTCATGCCCAGTGCTTACTCCTCAGTCTGCCACCCACCAATGCCCACACAGGCACAAAATTCAAGATGGTGCCCACGAGCTTTGGTGTTTTGTCTTGGCAGTCAGAAAGGAGTAAAACCTGACTTTGTGGTGAGGGTCTTTTTTCAACCATTCCCTTTTGCCTTCTCCCCAGCTGTGAGAAAATTACTAATTTCTACATATTGCATTTTCAGCACGTATTAAAATCTCAGTTGTTGCTATGTTAAACTGTTGCTGTAGTGGAGACTTCAATATTGAATCGTCCTTGCATTTCTGGGATAAAACCTGATCATCTACTATTCTCTTACCATCCTATTGCGTTAAATTTGCTATAAATTTACTTAGGATTTTTAAGCAAGTCTTCATAGGTAAAGCTATATGATCAATTTTGTTTGCTATCTATCTTTATATTATTATAGAGGCACAATCCACAGATTGGGTCCCCCTGGGCTTTGCTCCTCTGGCTTTGCTCTCTGCTGCAGTGTCCACAGTGAGAACCACATTACTGTACACTGAGCACACCCACAAATGTTCTTATTTTCTCTAATGGTCCGGCCAACCATCCTAAACAAGGAAAGAATAAGGGAGTGTTGGAGTGAAGACATCACATGAGTAGTCTGTTAGTGGTAGCCCTTCATCTCCCTGATTGCTGGTCCATGTAACTGCTTTTGTGGTTTCTCCAGGTTTAGGAAAAGCCACCCCAGACTGTGCATGAGCTTTCTTTATCTGTCTTAGGAATCTGTTGCTGGTTCCCCTATCCCTGCCATTAACGTTACTTAATCTTCATTACTGCCTAGAAATTCAATTTCTGGTAGTTCTAGTTTCTATTTTCCATCACATTTTTTACTTTATTTTTTCTGTCATTTCAAAGGAATTTTGGAGGGCTGGAGCAGTGGCTCAGTGGTCCTGCACTTACCCAGCAAGCATGAGGACTTGAGTTTGAACTCCAGCATCACATACACATTTTTAAGTATTGGAAAAACAAAAACCAGAAGAAAAAATAAGTAAAATTGATTCTCTCTCTCTCTTTTTATTTTTTAAACAAAAGGAGTTTTTGGAAGAAAGGGACTTTGAATTCAGTTTTCAATGAACTAGAAGTCTGAGTCCAAGTTTCTATGCAAGCTCGTCTCAACCAGTTTTACCTCCTTTGCTTTTCCATTCTATTGAAAGTATGTATGTCATTCAAAGAATTTTGCCTTTACCTCCCCTTCTCTTTTATCACCACTCTGGAGTACTATTGAGAAAATGGGTTCTCATTTACGGTGTTGATTTTTATAAAAATCATAGCTGGTTCATTCTGCAAACACTTACTACAGACCCGTGTGACAGGCACCCTGCTGAGGTTAATACTCAGCTTTAAGAAAGACCTTATAACCAGAATATTCAGTTCCTCTGTTCATAAATAACAAAAAACTTGAATAATGTACATTTGTTTCTTGAAGACTGCTATAGACACCTAGGTCATTTTTCAAGGTAAATGCCTCCCAAAGCCTGTATCATGCATGAATGTCACACCTGCAGCAAATGAAAGGCTGTCACAGATGCGGGGGTAGAATTGATTATGAAAATTTGAATTTGGTGGCTGCTGAAAAAGCTACGTATGAATGATATATGTATATATCTTAATAAAGTTCTCCCCCAGGATGGAGAAAAATACAAAGGGTACCCCAATCTTAGAAAAGGCCAGGTGGGAGAAAGATGAAACATATTCCTTATTTGGGATCTTAATTGATTATCTCTAAGCAAAGAGTTAATAGTCACCACCGACATGAGCAATTGTCTGACCTGTGGGAAACTGTTCTCAGGTTCTGGAACAGAGGAGTCTAAAATCCTGGAGACCCTTTGGACTTCAAGATCTTTCTGGTCTGTTAGTGGGATCACCATTTCTGCTTGGTTATTATGCAGAGTGACGTGGAGGAGGAGCATATTTGGCAGGAGGGGACAAGTAAAGACAGCTGGGGAGACTGCACCAGAGAAGAAGTTTGGAAACCACAAGCATCCTCTTTAACATTTCAAAGGTTTCCTTCATGGCAGTAATATCCTTCAGACCCGGAGTGGAAGAAGAACTGAGCACTCCAGGTTCAAGTTTCTTACAAATATAGAACTGGTGTCAAGCAAAGAGATTCCCTGTCATCCATCATTTAACCTCATGTGACGCATCCTTCTTCATCTCTCAAAGCTGGGGACTGGGATTACCATGCTGTCATTCACCAAGTTTAGTTGTTTTAAATGAACCTTGGCAAAAAATGTAAGGAAATGGAAAACATGAAAGATGTTTAGCCTGAAAATGTGGACAGCTAAATTCATTGGTACGAAATCCCCTCAGTGAAATTTTATGTGTATTTTCAGCCAAGTGTGTTGTCGAACCCCAATCAAACTTGTAATTAATTATCCAAGGGAATGCCATTCTAAATATACAGCATTGGTATGTGACTTTTATTTTATTCATTTATTTTTGTTTCATTTAATTTTATTTTATGGTTCTGGGGATGAGACCTCAGTCAGGGGTCACTTGTGCTAGGCAAGCCCTGTACCACTGAGATATATCTCCAGCTCAGTTATGGTTAATAAGGCCAACTGAGGTCCCCTATGAGGCACGAGAAAAAGCGCTGTCATAACCAGAGGAGAACCAACGTGGACTCCCCTGCATTTGCACATGTGGAAAATTGGGTAATTGTAATACTAAAAATCAGGGCACAAAGGAAAGATTCCCAAATGAAATGGAAGACCTAGCACTAAAGGAAACTCAACTCAGAAGGAAATAATGGGTGATGGTGGTCCTTCGGGCCTGATGAAGTTCAGACACGATTCCTTCAGCCCCTTGCAGAAAAGGAAGGATTAAACACGGGAAATTTTAACATTTACATTTAAAGCTTCTCTTTTATGGGTGATTAAAACTGCTAACTTTCAGTGTTTCCAATATAGCTGTTTCATAATATACAGGCATTTTTAATGCAAGGTCATTTATCTTTAGAATTTGATAATACTAAAAAGTATTTTAGTGTTTTGATAATAACACTGAGGTTGGCGTGGTTGGGTACTGAGCTTTGAATAACTCAAAGGATAAGAACCAAGAGCAGGGCTTGGGGATTTAGCTCAGTGGCAGAGACCTTGCCTAGCACACGAATGGCTCCGAGTTCCATCCTCAGCCCTGAAAAAAAAAGAACCAAGAGCAACTCACACCCCACTTTCCGTCAGAAAGCATCCACAGTGTACAGTGACTTCGGTATTCTAACAGACGATGACTGGAAATCCACCATGGCTTCTATGTTTCATCATGCTTTACTGAGCACCTACTATGTGTAAGGCTCTGTGCTGAGTGCAGAGGCAATGGTGATGATCAAGACAGGCCAGGTTTCTGCTGTCAGCTTTTATTCACAAATGCAGCTTCCTTGCCATCAGCGTTCACTGCTTTAGGTTGCTGGTGGGAAAGGCCCTTGCCCAGACTCGCTGTTTCAGGAGGCCTGACTGAGGCTCCCCTCCAGCCGCCCCTGCACACAGCAAGGAGCCCACATTCATATCTAGCTTCACTTAAAGCATCTGGAACCCCAGACTATTCTACTTGTGGATATAATCCTAAACTCAGAGTAGCCAAGGACAGCCACTTGCTGGGAATACGGACAGAATTTGAATGCGTGGGCTGGCTCATCCAACAATGCACACCTGAGACCTTCTGTGCTGGGAGACAGAACGTGAAGAGAAGTGGACCAGTAGCCAGGGCCACCTCTCCCTGTACACCTTGTCCCAGCTGAGAACTCCAAGAGCTTGAGGGCTGTGAATTCAGCCTGGCCTTCCACATCATCATAGGGTTAGATTTGTGGAGGTAGGAGGGTAGGACATATTTTATTTAACAGTTTGTTGGTTTGATTAATAACATTTAAATATTTAGACACCTGGTGTGTGGGCTCTGCCAAAGTGAGCTTGACTTTCAAAGCGTGGGGTGAATGGAGGCTCACATCCCACTGCTTTTCACCGTGCTCTCCCCTACAGAGCAGCTGTGGATTGGCTGCATTTCAAGGCATGCTTCTCCTGCTCCCCACCAACAGAATGATCACCCTTTGCAGACTATGGCTGCTGCCTGGTCTCCCAGGGTCGGCTAAAGGCAACTAAGTGCATTTTTTGAAGTCATTTTCCTTGCACGCTGTTTAGGGAGCCAGGGCAGAGCTCAACCCCACCTCCATGCAGAGCAAGGCACTCCCTCCCCACCATTGTCAAGCAGTGCAGTCAGCATTTCTGTATGAAATGCAGAGACGAGGATGGTGCTAGTGTGCAGTGTGGCCTAGGGTGAAGACATAGATTGGGCTCTGCCATTTATTTGGTGAGTGCATTTGGGCAACTTCCTGTCTCTGAACACTGATTTCCTCCTCACTAAAAAGGGTTCAAGTCAAATGATTTTTTTTTACAGGACAGAGGGAAGGAGAGGGGTGGGAGAAGAGAGAATCAACTTTATTTTTTCATCCGACCTTTGTTTTTCTGACACTTAGTTGTGTATGTGGTGGTGGGGGTTTGAACCTGGGCGGTTGCATGTGCCAGGCAAGCGCTCCAACGGCTGAGCCACTGCTCCAGCCCCTCAAATGATATTTCAGTGACATAATACAGCTTGGCCTCTGTCAGCTAGTGAATAGTTGATGACAGCTGCTTTTACTCTACTACTAGTACTGATAACTAGAATCACAGCTATATGAGGTAACAGTATGGACTAGGGAGGGAAAGAGGAAAACATGGGTAAGAAAATTTTCAGAATAGAGGTGGCCCCAGACAGGAATGAGAACTTTGCCGGGTGGCAAAGGAGAAAGCAACGTCTTTGTGGGCAGAGGAAGACCATTGCTGTAACAACGTGAGTAACTTCCTGTTGGCCCAGTCTTCTCGACTCTGGTACACTAAGCAGAGAGGAAGATTTGGGAGGACCCAAAAGCCTGTGTAGGCAGCTTTTTCATGGCTGTGACTAAAATAGCTGACAAGAACAACTTCTGGGAGGAAAGGTTTGTTTTGGCTCGTGGTGTCTTAGGTATCAGTGCACGGTCAGAAGACTCCTGCTCTGGGCCCAAGGTGTGGCAGAACATCAAGGGGGAAGGACATGGCAAGGTAAGCTGCTCCCCTCTTGGCAACAAGGAAGCAGAGCAGCGGGAGGAGCCACGGGGAAGACAGGCCCTTCAGGGATCCCAGTGACCCGCCTCCTGCAGCTACATCCCTCCTGCCTACAGTGACCACCAATCAGACCATTCAGACTAGAATGGACTGATTAGGTTTCGGCTCTCACAGTCCACTTTACCTCTGAACATTCCTGCATTAACACCGGAGCTTTGGGGAATACCGCTCATCCAAACGATAGTGCTTACTAAAAAGATAGCAGAATAAATTACCCTGTAATCTCGTAGGACAGAGCAGACTGAATGGAAGGCCAAGGTCACACATGGTAAACCCCAAACATTGAGGTGGACTTTGGAAAGCACTTTGTCATAATCAATATTAATGCTGTTGCCCACACGGGAATAACTTCTGAGAAACCAAGTAGTCTGGGGGCTCAGCCAGTGTTACGCAGCCTCAGAAGCCAGGGAATACAGAGTTAATCCTGATTCAGAGGACCCACTCATTTGTAAGAAAATAGATCTCCTAATGTTTAACTTTAAAAAAAAAATTAAGACCTTGGTGGATTAGCAAGTGGTTTCAGCATGTGTTAGCTGAATGTGCAAGCGTATTTCTATATATAAATAAGTATACAAAAACAAATAAATAAAGTTCGTTGAGCAGGAGAAGGTTCGATTTCTCCTCCCTCCCTTCCTCCTCCTCCTCTTCTTCATTTTGCACCTACAGCAGAGTAAGTTTAAAAAGCAAGGAAACAAAGAAAGACAGACAAACTGTAGCCAGCCGACTTCCTTTCCAAACCTTTGTTGTCAAGCAGCTCCAGTGATGAATAGTCAAGGGCAGTAGACCTGTAGGAAGGTGGCCATCCGTTTGCTTTATTTCTGTAAAATTATTGCTGATTACAGCTTTGGGGGAGGGGGTTCGTGGGAGAAATTGGTTGCTCTCTTCCATCTGGCCTAGGAATGTGATTCCAGGACATTCTACCCTTCTAAACTGAGCAGTTCACTCAGGGCTTCCTATTTTCCTGGAGTTTGATGGCTGGAGGAAACACAGCAAATATCTGCTCTTTTCCAACAACAGTGATCATATATCATGGGCAGCAAGCCAGGGAATCTTCACCTCAAACGAAAATACAGACTGGCCAGGGGGTGGTCCTGGAACCACCATTATTTTTAAATCAGTTTTTATAAGTGATTCAGAAATCAAGCAGTAAAGCTGAGAAAATGTACATGGTACAGATTTTAAACAGTGATGAAATAAGATGCATATGTACTGAGCTAGAAAGATGTTCAGGGTAGAGTAAGAAAAAATTAAAATACGGGCATAGTGCAATCTTGATGTTATGATTCAAAAGAGAAGCAGCTGACTATAAGTTTAGTTAGGCAAGAAAAGGTGCCTGGAGTGATATTCAGTGTGTTATAGATCAACCTCTTCATCGTGGTTATTCAAGGGAATTAAGAAGGGAAAAGAAAGAAAAAGATCTGTATTGGCATTTCTTATAGGAAGTGTTTCTTTACTTTTTTTTAAGAGAGAGGAACAGTGCAAGAGATAGAGAGAGAGAGGGAAAGAGAATCAACTTTATTTAGTTTTTCATGTGGCTTTCGTTGCTCTGACACTTTGTTGTGTATGTGGAGCTGGGGTTCAAACCCCTGTCTTCGCGCATGCCAGGCAAGCGCTGTAACTGCTGAGCACCTGCTCCAGCTCCAAGAAATGTTTCTTTAGTTATTAAAAATAAAAGATAAAAATACACTGGAATAAAAATCAATACATTGCTTGGTATTTTCATTCCGTTTTGGAGGATTCTCTGTGCAGTGTCTCTTCAGAAGGATTTCATGGGGCATCACATTATATAGTGATGTCATTCCGCATGTTTAATTAAAATGCTTGCCAGAACACAAGTAGGAATAAGTCTGATATATTTCAGACTGTACTTCTTAGCCCCATTCATCTTTGGTCAGGTTTCTTTTTCTGAGCCAATGGTCTTTTCAGTTAGCATTTTTAGTGGATGTACAGGTCATGGGACCACACGCTTTGAGGCCCCGGGAGTTTGCACGTGGTATTGTGTTCTTCCTTGTGTACTGAATAAGTCAGCGTCAGAGAGTTGGGGGCCGGGCTGGAGAGTTTTCAGTTAGTTCCCTTATAAATTTCTATACCTTTATAAATCTTGACACCTATGACAAAGGGCCTGGTATCATTCAAATCCATATCTCCCAGGCATCAGAGCAGTGACCTGGAGGCCCTTGGGCTCTTTGTTTGCAACCAATGATCACTAGTTAAAGCAAACAACAAATTAAAAAAGAGTGTCCCTAATCCTCTCTGATTGCTGTAACAAGTTACTATGGAGTAGGTGGCGGAAAGAACAGTCTTACAGTTCTGGAAGCCCAATGTCAACGTGCTGACAGATGAAATGCCTGGTGAGGGTCCACAGTCTGATTCTCAGATAACCATCTGCTTGCTGTACCCGTGTGTGGCAGAGAAAGGTGGGGAGAGATCACCTCTCATGTCTCTGATTATAAGGACACTAATCCCATCCATGAGGGCTCCAGCCTCATGACCTAACCACCTCCCCAAAGCCTCATTTTTTAATACCACCACATTGGAAGTTAGGGTTTAAATATATGAATTTGGGGGACCACACAAACATTCAATTCATGGCAGAAAATCATTGGAAAGATTCAGGAAAAGATAAAACTAAGCTAACAGGCATTGAGAAGGACAGCAATATAAGCTGCTTTGGGGATCTAAGAGCTTCTTATGGTTTGGATCTAAAATGTCCTCAAAAGATCCATATGCTGGGGCTGGAGCAGTGGTGGCTCAGTGGTAGAGCCCTTGCCTGGCCTGCGTGAGGACCCAGGTTTGAACCCCAGCACCACACATACAACTAAGTGTTGGAAAAACAAAAACCAGATGAAAAAATAAATAAAAATAGATTCTCTCTCTCTCTCTCTCTCTCTCTCTTTCTCTCCCTTAAAAAAAAAGGCCTGTATGCTAAAAGTTTGTTTCCCAGCTTATTCCCAGTAGCCTGTGGTGCTACTGGAAGGATATAGAACCTTTAAAAGGTGGGGTCTAGGGGAAGAAAGTCATGTCAATGGACTGTGCCCTATAAGGGAATATTAGGGTGCTGGTCCTTCCTCTCTCTTTGCTGTTGTGGTGCCATAAGGTGAACGGCTTCCTCTATCATATACTCCCCATGAAGATGTTCTGTCTCAACACAGGTCCAGGTCCAAAGAAACTAGTGACCATATACTAAAACCTCTGAAACCATGAGCCAAAATAAGCCTTTCTTTCTTGAAACTGTTTATCTTCGGTGGTTTGTCAAGGTGGTGGAAAGCTGGCAAATGTAATGCTACATCACAAGGACCATTTCCTCAGGGTCAGAAGTTCATCTATTTGCCATCTGCGTCACTTCTGGGACCGAAACACTGGACACTCTCACCTGGGTTCCATGCTCACCCTATGGTGGTAGAAATCCTCAAAGGAAAATCAAGGTGCTATCCTAATGGAAAAGAGATGGACATTGGACCACAAAATTAACAGGTGTCTGCTATCAAGGACGCACCTTGTCAGTTAAAGACACATTCCCTTCCGACAGGTAAAAGGGACCCCTGAAAGATTCATCCCTCCTCTGGATGCCAGTTTCCTTCCTCCATCTGGAACAGCAGCTTCCTCACTTAGAGCAGCCTTTAGAATTTCATGCCAAGGGGAGAGGGTGGAGTGGGTAAAGGGGGGATATACGATGTGTGCACGTGTGAAATTGTGCACGTGTGAAAGTGTAATAACAAACCGCTTCAATATGTAAAACTATAATGAACCAATAAAAAGAAGAATTTCATGCCAAGGTTAGGGTTTCGCAGATGCAGTGACATCTCTTTGCTTTGATCAATGGTTCTTTTACAGCAGAGTTTCCTCAATCTCAGCTATTGAAATTTTGGGTTGGATCCTTCTCTGTTGTGTTTAGGGTGGGTGGAGGTGGGGGGCTGTCCTGTGCATTGTACGATATTTAACAACATTCTTGGTCTCTACCCTCTAGATGCCAGTAGTATCCCCATTCCTACCCCAGCCTTGACAGTCAAAACTATGTCCAGGCATTGTAGTCAAGTGTCCCTTGGGGGACAAAATTACCGCTTATTGAGAATTACTGAACTCCTGCAAGATGCTGCAATGATGGCCCTGAATGTGTCATGCTTTCTCGTTATTGTCATTCATTCCCGCTATCACCACACCCTTTTTGAGCCTCGAGTGTCTGTCTGCTGCTAGAGCACTAAGCAATCCTACCCTAAAAGTCCTTTCCTACAGTGCAGAGGACTGACGGCCATACAACAGCTTGTAACCATTTCTTGTGTCTGTCAAGATCAGAGCCATCGGATTATCCTTGAACACAAGAGGAAGGAAATAGCACCACATAATCAAAGGTATCAGAAACAAAGATATTGAGACATGTGTAGCAGAATTTGTTGGGAGAAGTGTTATAAAGCCCTGTATTGTGTTTGTTGCCCTTCCTCAAAACCAAGGTAAAAATATTTGCTTCTGTCAAAATAGTAAATCCATTTTATGTTGGAAATTATCTGGCACATGACCTTTGACAAATGTTTTGAGTGTGTGGAACAGAACCAAACAAAACATTTGAAGACTGTCCACCAGACTTGTTTAGACCACCAGCATCAGGGAATATTCCTAACAAGGTGTGAACCAGAAAGACCTGCCTACCTCCTCCCTGATATCTGTCTTTTTAATGCAATAAATAAATGCAGATGTGGCTTTACCTTATCTATAACTGGGAGTTAGATTAGGGCTAATTTCATCTCACTAGCTTCCACCAGGCTCTCCAGAGCACAATTTTCCCTCCGTGGGCTGCCATGGACCCGTTTCCACAGGCTCACCTCTGAAGGTTGGAAAAGAATGGTTGAAGGTAGAGCTTAGTCTTTTAATACCCCAAAGGACATTTTCAGTTAGACTTTTTTTTTTTAACCTCACTATATCATTTCCATATGGTCCAAAATAGACAAAGGGAGTTGATTTAGGGTGGAAAACATTTAAACCTCACTTGAAAAAGTGAGCTTTCTAATATAATCACCAGGCATTGGGACGTCATTAGCAATGCTTTCAGGGAGAATGGTGTTGAGACTCACAAGGACTTTGGGTATAGCTTATAAAGTGATTGACAGCCTTAAGCTTCCAAAGTAAATTTCTAAAACCCAAGTAATTTTTTCGCAGACATGTGAAACTTCAGAAATCCAAAGGGAAAAGAAAGCTTTATTTTTAAAATAAACTTTTAAGTTTGAAAACAAAACCAGACAAGCAGTGTAAAAAGAACTGCTCTAAATTGAATTTCAAAGTGCATCTGTGTCTGGGCCCCCTCTTCTTACTCCCAGCCACAGTCCTAATTTTGGTCTCCATTTGGATTGCTGTAATGACTTCATGGTTGGTCTCTCACAGGTTATCAATGTTGTCTTCTGTGGTTTACTTTATAAGCTGCTGCCTAAAGCCCACTCCAGCAGATCATTTCTCCCTTCTACTCAAAACCTTCACTCTCACCACTGCATATAGTATATATTTTTAAAATTTTGCATGCAAAGTAAAATCCAAACTCCTGGCCATGGCATTCAAGGCTCTCTAGGATCTGGTCCAACTTATTTTTCTAGGATTTTCCATTTTGTACCTTATATTCAAGACAAACAAGATAATCAACTATCCCCAAATCAAAAAGGTACTTTTCTATTTTTATACTTTTTCCTAAGGCCAGCTTCATGGGTTTGCAATCTGTGCAGTCACACAGGTCCCAAGGTCAAAATGACCTTGAGTTTGGCTTAATGCCCTACTGTTGCCATCTTAACCTTCTCAGTAATTTTTTCTTTGAATTTTTTTGTCAATAAAATGCAGTGGGCCGGTGGAACACGCATAGAGACGTGCTCGATGTACGGCAAAAGCCTGACTGCAGCCTTTGATTCTGTCCCATTCTCCCACAGCACTTGAGTACCCACGGGCACAGAATTCAGGTGACCCCAAAAACAGCAAGCTCTAAACTGAGAACAACGTAAGCATTTGCCTCTACAACTACGTGAGCAGGGTCGGGTGGGCAACTGACAGCTCCTACAGCCCAGTAGGTCATGCTTTTGTTGAACCGGGACTTGAATCAAACACAGAGAGAAGATAATGGTGTTCTAAGAAACAAATGACCAAGGAACCCCATCAGAATCTTTCTTGCTCCTGTTACTTCCTGTGCCAGCACCCTCCCCTCTGCCACCTCCATTGCCCCACCTTATCTATGCTTACACTTTCCGAGTTTTAATCATCCAAGGTCAATCATGGTCCAAAAATATTAGTAAATGGAAAATCCCAAAAATAATTCACAAGTTTTAAATAACTTTTATTATAATTTATTGCTGTAACTGCCCTAATTTTTAGTTAATTATTATTGTCAATTTCTTACTATACCTAATGTATGAAGTAAAACTTATCATAGGCATGTATGTTTAGGAAAAAATAAAGTAGACACATATATAGAGCTTGGTAATAGGAGACCTCATGGAGTGTATCCTAGGGATACGAGGGCTCTACTCCACTAGCCAACTAATTATGAAACAACAACAGAGGAAGAGAAGGAAAAATATAGGGCCACCCATAGTTCCTTCCCCTTTAAATCTTTCCTTCCTCATCGGAAAGCTGGAGTGTGGAAGAGTGTTAGTAGCATATGCACTCATCAAGAAGCAAAATTTTAAATACTTGAGTAAGTTTTGTGCAGTGTTCCCGTTGTTCTGATGAGGAGACCAAATACATGTGCAAACCATGCAAGAGAAATTGCATAATGCAGGTGCTTCTACATGTGAGTTAGACGCTCTCATATTTGCATTTAAATTGGCATTACACAGTATTAGATGAATGGTAAAATTCATGCAATTAATTTGCATTTTTAACTTATAATGATATTAAATAGCTAATGGAAGGAACACCATGCATGACAAGTTGAGAGAAACCGTGGATGAAAGAAAGAAAGAAGCTTCATATTTTAGTGCCTTCAGCAGCACGTTTTTCCTGCTCTTCAACAAGAGGTGTCTCCCATATAGATGGCCAGCTTTGGCCTTCATTGAAACGTTTTTCTTCCCTAGGAAACCTCTGTCCTCGCTCCTTTCCTTTCTGCCATTACTCAGTCTTTATCTGTCAAAAGCCAACTTTTATTCTTCCAACTCCATTTGGATGGCCTACCTTCTGGAGCTTTCCTTAACCTTTCCAGAATGGTCATTCCAGAGCATTGGACAATTTCGATGTAACTCAGCAGGTCTATCCCATTTCCCTCAACAGCTGCAGGCTAAGTTCTTTGGAGGACAGGATAGGCAGGCTCTTCTTTGCCTTCCACGTAGCCTTTGCAATACACCCTGGAGTAATCCCAGTAAGAGTTTGAGTTGAGAGGGCAACAACACAGGAAAGCAGCTTTTGCTGCCCACAGCTCATGTGCAAGGGACAAGGTGGGACGAGAAATTTGCCTCAATTTATTGCAGGCCCCGCAGTTAGCAGGTACTATCCCAAGGTTACTCCCATAATACTGAATTTAGGTTTTGTTTTTCAGTCCAAAGGGAAATCTTTATCATAGAACTGCAAGATTGGAAAGTTCTATTTCCACCAAAATTCAGGGTCTTTAGAAGGTGATTAAGTGAAGTCATGGTAGGGAGGCTGATATGATATGATTAGTGCCCTTGTAAGAAGTGACACCAGAGAGCTTGGCCTCTCTCCCTCTGCCACATGAGGACACAGTGACAAGGTGGCCAGAAAGAAGGTCTTCACCAGAGAGAGGACCTGCCTGCACCTTGGTCTTGCACTTCCCAGCTATGCACACAGTGACCCTGTGATCTTGACTGTACCTTGGCCTGACCAGGCCAAATGCATCTTGCCTTGTAAATTTATTCCTTTCAATGTGTCCCACAGGGAGCTCTGGAATGTACCTCATCCCTGTTCAAAGACAGGCACCAAACAGGCACTGGGAGTAAACAGGAAAATTTTATGTCATCCCTGCCCTGGAACAGGGGGAGGCAGAACAGACTAGAAATGCCATGGCCAAGGAGGATATTCCCTCTCCGTGCACACTAAGGATGTACAGCCAAAACAACCCTCCCCCAAAGACCACACACATCGCTTGCCATTATTCAATTAAACACACACATTGAGAACCAACTAAAATATAAGACAAAGCCCTCAAGTAAGAAATGCAGGTCGGCACAGCCCCTCATCTCTGCAGCCCAGCCCAGAGCTCAGGGAAAACCCAACAGATTTAAAGACTTCCGGAAAAGCAACTCCTAAGCACACGCAACTGACCCACCATGTACAATTCCTCAAATTTAAATATCACTACAGCTTTGGGGAGGGCAAAAAAGTCACTCTTCATAATTGCAAGATTTCTTCCTATCCTTTAAGTGGAGGTTTGCTATTTGTCCTCTGGTTTGATTGAATTTATTTGTAAGTTATAGGTTTTAATGGAACAGAAATGTCTAAGTCTTTGTTTATCCAGTAGATGTTTGTGTGAAGATGGGAAAAAAGGAACTGCTAATGTGTTGACTTTGGTGACCTGATAATGAAGAGGCTTATTCTTTCATTTTTGGCAGCTCTTTGAGATGACCTCTGCCCCTGTAGCTCCCTCCACCTTTGTTCAGTGTATTTGAGCAGAGGGTTCAGCATCGAAGGCATACCTGTGCTCTGTTCTTTTGAAATGAGCAATAAACATATTATAATTCTCAAAGTTTGGTTTTTAATTTCTTATTTTTAGCAACCTTTAAAACCGTAACATTACATGAATAATAACATCTTTTCATTTCTTCACTGTTTTACACAATTCAGAGATTTGGAAAGATTCCCAAATCTGAGGCAGGTGAGTAAGCTTGATGGTTAGGGGCAGGCAGAACAAACACAGTTCAGACTCAAGCTTTGGCTTTGCCATTATTAGCTGCACGTCTCTCCTTCACCTCTTCGTGCTTCAGTGTCCTTGATAAAATGTGTACATTAGTATCTACCTCCAGTGGTGGCCCTATAAGCTAAACCAGGAGATACAGAATCTATATATAGAACCAAACCAGAAGTTGTACAAAGCACAGAGCCAGCACAGAGAGCTTCCCCATGGTCTCCGCTACCGATTCCATCAGCATCATCACCTAAGTCTCCGCACTCCTTCCAAATGCCTCATAAATCTGAAAGTCTGTTTCACATATATTTACTCATCATCTTGTGCAATCATTTCAAAAATGCAGGTAATACTCATGCAGTCCCTACTTCCTATAGGTAATGGTATAGAGAGGGGCAGAATGGGAAAATATGAGTATCCTGTCCCCCAGCCTAAGCTGTCAGTCAGGTATACCCAGTGGAAATGAAAGGATCCTACTTCTTGGGGCCTGGGGCCTTAAGACACACAGTCATTGCACAGACTGAAAACACAAGACCTGTGAAGGGAAAAAAGTTCACATGAAATAAGAAGAATTCTCAAAATAAGAACTAGTGTTTTAATGAAGACAGAATATTTCCAAAGAGGTACTCTTTGAGCACTGACTACCAAGAAATGTATCAATCATTTTTTCCACAATTATTTATCTTTTAATTCACAATAGAAAAATTGCATAACTGCCACGAGAGCAATTTATGATAAAAAACTGAATAGTCTGATAATTTTACTTTCCAAGAGTTCTAAATTTTTACATCATGAACCCTTTGGCAGTGTGATAAAACCCATGGACTCCTTAGAACAATATTCTTAAATAGAAAAAATAAAATATGTAACATGACAAAGGAAATCAATTACATTAGAATATCATTATTATGTTTAATCAGAAAACACATGTGTAATGCTACATGAATTGATGTGCTTCAAACAAGTCTATTGACAATCTGATAATTAACATAATCTCCAAGAATTGATGATCACAAATGATATTTGGAAATATCTGCAATAACTGGAATAGTCTATGAAAATATCCATGACTTCCATTGGTAACAAAGAAGTAGGTTCTGTGCCTACAACTATGGCTGACTACCCATATTCACGCTGACACAAAGTGATAACTTTTAGTAGAAAATGGGAAAAAATATATTCTTTCCTCATTTGAGTCTTGGATCCCAGGTCAAGAAGCATGATCTGGACAAATTGAGTCAGGGGCAAGTAGGAAGCATTTCCTTGCCTTGCTTGTCTGTTGTGGTCTTCTCCACCCTTGATGTGGACAATGCTTCCCATTAATATCCTTCAGGAGTTTTCCCAATTTCCTGTGCAAGATCTTCCCAAGCCAGCCTGAAGGTAGTGGAGACCTTCCAGCAACAGCCACATTCCTTCTAGAGCCAGTACCAAATCTGTTTCCACCTCTCTGTCCTTGGGGCAAATGGTGTTGGTCTGGTCCACCATATTGCCTTGAACACCTGCTGCTGCTGGTGTTCAGCATATTCTCCACACTTGAGAAGAAAGTTGTGAGGAGAGAGATGCTTATCTTCCTTGTTCTTCTGTGGGAATGTCAGACACAGTGCATCGAGGGAAACTCTATGCCCAGGAGACATTGGGCCCAATGCCTCCAACACAGCAAGGATGCTCCGCACTGGCTCTCCAGGAAGACACACTCTCCTGCTGCTCCAGACCCCTCCTACTAGAATGGACCATGGCCTGGCTTTAGCGTTTGTTTAATACCATTATCTTAAAGAGACAACTTGAAGAGCAAGGCAAGGGCAGCTATGGCATACGATTAGAGAAGATGAGAAGATATCATCTTCTGCTGGTTGGCCTCCCAGCACCATATTGATTGTCTAGCAAGCCCAGGACTGACTTCTAACCTCTATGCAGGCACTCAGGGCCCCAACCGCAAGCAGCCAGTGAGTTCTGGCCAGAAGCCGCACACATCCAAGGACTTCCCTTTACCTAATCAAAACTGACATGTTTCCACCTAATTTTTTCAAGGCTCTGCTCTTAACTTTCCTAATTACATTATATAAAATGACGTGTGAGTTGATGGACGATGGGCAGTCACTGGAGCAGGAGTTCCTTTCCCACAATGGGTAAGTGGAGACAATGCCCTGTTCTTGTTTTACACGTCACACAGCAGTGACATTTAAGGGTAATAAACCAGTGGGATTGAGGAAAAGAGGAACAAGGAAATATAATATGCCTAGCTTAACTAGAAATAATCATGTAATTTACAATCTGAACCAGAACAACTTTGAGAGTTAAAGGTGGTGCTATTAATTTTCCAGGACATCTGTCATAAACCAGGGTCTATGGTGACCTTACCCTTAAAAGGAGCTGAATATGCAAATTTCTGTGCAGTCATGTGAGTTTTTCTGGGGAAGATGGTAAATGAATTTCATAATACACATAGAGGTCTATAACACATAAAGGCTGACAGCCAGTAGCATACACATGCTTAGAGACAGGTGGCATAACAGAGTTGCAGAGGGAACAAATCTTTGTTCTAGGACTTAAAACTGTGTAACCTTAAGCTAGTGATTTCCCTTTTTAAGCTGCAGTTTACTCATTTAAGAAAATGAGGATAATACCTACTTTGCAGATATCTCTTTAATTGATGTTTAAAGATCTCTCTCTTTGATGTTTAAATTTATACATAATTTATGTATAAATATTATTTTCCACTTTGTTCCCTTCATTAAAGCATTTTTCCTCTGATTTTTGTCCATTGTTAGAACAGTTACCTATAATTATTGTATGTAATATGTAATATATAAAACTTAATTATAATTTATAACATTACATAATTTAATTGCATATATAATTATTTTATAATTATATAAAATAAAGATGAAAATGTATTTATAATTTCACCAACCTAACACATTCTTGCCTTTCCTAGTTTCTGTTTTTTAAAGTCATAATCAGTCTACATACAATTTTGCCTTCTGTATTTATTCTCCATTCAAGAGAGAAATCATACATTTTCCCCTATTTTCATAGCATTATAAGAGTTTATAGGGTTTACATACTGTGACATATCTTCTACTTTACAATATATTCTTAGTATTTTAATTAAAATTGCAAAGGACATCTTTTTTTTTTTCTTTTTTTTCTTTTTTTTTTTTTTTAAAGATAGAAGGGCAGAGAGAGACAGAGACAGAGAGAATCAAGTTTTTCATGTGGCTTTCGCTGCTCCAACACTGCGTTGTGTCCATGGTGCTAGGGTTTGAACTTCCGAACTTTCACATGCCAGGCAACCGCCAAGCCACCACTCCAGCCTGGAGAATCAATTTTTATTGAGTTTTTCACATGGCTTTCATTGCTCTGACACTTAGTTATGTACGTGGATGCTGGGGTTTGAACTCGTGTACTTGCGCATGCTGGGCAATCACCGTAACCGCTGAGCCACTGCTCCAGTCCAGGACATCTTTTTGTTTTTTTAAGAGGAGACAGTGTGAGAGAAAGAGGGAGAGAGAATCAATTTAATTTAGCTTTTCATGTGACTTTCTTTGCTCTGACATTTAGTTGCGTATGTGGTGCTGGGGTACAAATCCACATCCTTGTACATGCCAGGCAAGTACTGTTACTGCTGAGCCACTGCTCCAGCTCCTACAAAGGACATCTTTATTCTTTCACCTTTTGATTAATTTCCTTAGAGTCATATTTTGATATGAGATCAGAATTTTCAAAGCATATGAATAGTATTACTACTCTTGATTATGAGTCCAGATTGCCTTTATGGAGCACTCAGTTAATTTACACTACCCCAGCCCTTTATAAATGTAATTAATTCACTCTAACTTGTTCGACATTGAAAATTATTATATTTTGAATTTAACTTTGGTCGTGAATCAGTGTCTTGACTTGGTTTATTGAATATCTTTTTATTACCAGCAAATTCAAATATTAACATCTCTTAAGTACATTATTTTGTCTCGTTTCCATTTATCTGTTTCTGATGCTTTTAGAAATTCAGGGTTTCTTTCTCTTTTTATTCCTGATTATGAAACACTTTGTGGTTATAAAAATAAATATTAGTATTAAAATAATTTAAAATAGAAAAAAATTCATTAGCTATCACTACTTAAGTTTTAATGTATATTTGGCTTTTCTTTACTACAGTTTTTGAGTGTGTCCAAGAGTGTTTTTATCTGATTGCAAAGCAACGACTGTGCTGCCTAGTGTTCCACACGTGGATTGTGGTTCATGTATTTCCGTGAATGCGCATGGGGCTGGATCTCAAGCGTTTGCTGCTATGTTCTGGGATGTAAGGATAGAGTGTTAGAAGTAGGATTAAGTGTCATCAAAAAGAAATACTTAGGATTCTGGGAATGTGTTGCCCATTTGCTTTCCAGAAAGGTAAGGATCAACCCATCACTGTTTGTCTAATGTGTCACAAAATCTTCTTGAGTGCAATTTTATTTTAGTCATAACAATTGATAAATTAAAAAATGGTACCTCACTGTTTGACTTGGTACTTCTTGGATACTAATAGGGTAAAACTATTTTCATGATCTCAATGTGTTTTTAAGAGTGCTTTGTGGGGCTGGAGCAGTGGCTTGGTGGTTATGGCGCTTGCGTGGCATGCACAAGGATGCGGGTTTGCACCCCTCACCACATACACAATGAAGTGTCAGCAACGAAAGCCACATGAAAAACTAAAATAAGGTTGATCTTCTCTCTCTCTCCTTCTCTCTCACTGTCCCTCTTTCTTTAAAAAAAAAAAAAAAAAAAAAGGTGCTTTGGGGTTAGAGCAGTGGCTCAGCAGTTACAGTGGTTGCATGGCATGTGTGAAGACCCAGGTTCAAACCCCAACACCACGTACACAACTAAGCGATGGAGAAGCAAAATCCAAATGAGAAAATAAATAAAATAAAACTGATTCTCTCCCTCTCTCTCTCTCTCTTAAAAAAATGAAAGTGCTTTGTTTTTAAATAGCTTTCCTTTTGTGACTTTGACTATTTAAGAGTTTATTTTTATGAATTAAGACATTAATCCTTGTCATTTGCTGCAAATATTTTCTTCCAGTTTTTTTTAGTTTATTTATTTCTGTATACTGATTCTTAAAAATTTTTATTTAATAACTTATTTCTAATCCTGTAAGATTTTTCCATTAGCTTAGGGCTTAAAAATCTTCTCCAGATTCATATAAATAGTTATTTACCAGGGCTGGAGTGGTGGCTCAGCAGTTGTAGTGCTTTCCTGGCATGCGCAAGGACCCAGGTTCAAAACCCAGCACCACATTCACAGCTAAGTGTCAGAGAAACAAAGGTCAGATGAAAGAATAAATAAAATTGATTTAATCTCTCTCTTTCCATCTTTCTTTTAAAAAAAATTAGTTATTTACTTATATTTTCTTCTTGTTTTGTATTCTGACTTTTCAAACATTTAGAAATGTTCAAGTGACTCATCAATTATTATAGCACCACTTATTGCTTGTCTCCTTCCCCCACTCATTTATCATATTGCCTTTAGCACATATAAACTCCCAAATACGCTAAGGTCTCTTTCTAAACCATTTATTCCCTGCCATTAATCTTATTCCTGAACCAGAATTACACCATTTATAATGCCACCTCAACACCCAGTAAAGCAAATGCCCTCCATTCTTATTTTCAAAAGTTTTGGGTCTGTGGATTTCACTGTTTAACTTTTAAAAACCTATTTTTCCAAATTTGAAGTTCTTTTCTTAGAAGTTCACTTCTTCTCCCTGTGCCCCAACCCTGGGATATTGAATCACGTTGCATCTGTGAGCACCCCTGGTCTCCCCACTTAGGTAAGCTTCCTTTCATGGCTCCAGATGAAGTGCTACACTGCACAAGTGTCACACTTTTCTTGCTAAGACCACTCTTGGCTATCTCATGTTTGTAGGATGTTTTTCTCTTCTCTTTTCTAACTACTTTTCTCTAGGGTAGGAAAGTTATTAACTTTTTATGTTTGCTTGGATATAATCAATTTCCTGATCATTATTAATAAAGCAATTATTGACAAAGTTGTCTGCACATTAGACTCACCTAGGGATTTATTTCAAAGCCCAGGACAGGCCAAAGACAAATTAAGTCACAGCCTTGGGACTGAGGCTCAAGCATCAGGGTCTTTTGAGATTCCTCAGGGGGATTCCAATGTGTGGATACATTTTAATTCTAAAGGAGTTTTGACAAACAACTTATTTGCTAATAACTTGTTTGTATTTTTATTTGGAATCATTACATTTTTTATTTTTATTTCTTGTTATAGTATATTCTTTTTTCAATGTCTCAACAAAATTTAATGTTCTGATCCATGAGCATAGACTATATTTGTTGATTCATATCTTAAATTTCTCTTAGCAATGTTTTGTAGTTGTGAGTATACAGTTTTTACAAGTAAGTTCATGTATATATTTATATACACAGTTTACATATCTTTATATACAGTTCTTATATATTTTTATACCTTTGCTACATTTTTTTCTAATAATTTGTGTTTGGGGATTTTACTGTAAATGGTGCTTTTAATTCTTTTTTTAAAAATGTCTTTATTAGTTCAGCATGTTCTCACATATTGAAGGGACTCATGGCTACACATTCAT
Source organism: Aplodontia rufa (assembly GCA_004027875.1). Lineage (NCBI taxonomy): Eukaryota > Metazoa > Chordata > Mammalia > Rodentia > Aplodontiidae > Aplodontia > Aplodontia rufa. The sequence goes on along the minus strand of PVKS010008001.1, from coordinate 37,719 downwards.
ATATGCATACGTAATGAAAATGTAACTTGAGCCGGATCATTATCCAGTATCTCCCCTGCTTCGCCCAGACCGGGCTGTCTTGTCTCCAATGTAATTCCCTCCAATTACATATATAAATGTCCAAATATAGGTATATTAATTTTTGAATTTTCAAGATTCAAATGCCTGCATGAATATTATTTGGCTTCTCAGGGGAGTTCAGTGTACGATACAGAATTAATAACTCTCCTTTTCCCTCCCTCTCCACCCTCCCTTCTCCTCTTCCCACCCTCTTTCCCCTCCTTCATAGCTATAGTTCCCCCAGATTATGTGATACTTTTTGTTTTAATATATTTGACATTTAAAGATGTCAAGTAACAATAAAAGCAAACCATCCGCATATTTGCTTTATTTTAATGGGAATAACTGTACCATTAGGCACAATGTTAGAATGTTGCATATATTCAAGGTAAATTTTCTTTATTTCATCAAGGAAGGATTCCCTGTGTATTACATTAAGTCTATTTAAAAAAACACTCCACTTTTTTTTTATGTTATTAGGTAAATGCTCTGAGCTTACCTATAGAGAATTTGCAATTGTTTCCTTCCAATTTTCATTTCTTTAGAACTTAGAAAGTTTCTATTTTCAACCATCAAATATTCTTTTATCTTCAGCTTTTTATTTTCATGTTTAATTCTTCAATCAATCCAATTATAACAAGATGATTATTCAGATTGTAAACAGTAAACACAGATTGCGTGATTTACATTCCTATGCCGTTATGCAATTAACCTAAGGATCACATAATCAATGATTTTGTAGGCAGTTGTCTATGTCTCAGGCAGGCGGCAAAAAGGTCAAGTGTGTTCGGTACCCTCAGGTCCTCACTCATCTCCCCATGGCACCCCCTGTCTGCCTGATCACTGTTGATCTTGCAGGTTTTGGCAGATGAGGGCTGTGGCTCTCTCTAGTGCCTTGATCAGAGTCTGTTGATCCCATGCCCTTCAGCTTCTAGACAGATCCCTCTTGGTTTCCAGGATGAGTTTCATTCAGCTTTGCTGGAAGTCACTGGCTCCTCCCCTTAAGGGATCTCCAACAGGATCACTGGCTTTCAATTCCATTCCTTTCCTTCTGAGTCCTTCTCTAAAGTTGTCAGAAGAGCTTCTGAGGACTGAGGAGGAGACTCTTCCCTTCTCCAGGACAATGCTGGTCCAGGGTACCCACCCGCCATATTGGTGAAAAAAATCATCACAGGTAGCTGCCCTGGCGTTCTAACTAGAAATTATCAGTGTCCCCATGCTTCAAATCTTCAGGAGGACTGAGGTTGGAGCACATGTCTCTTCTCTTGCCCCTTCCTTCTTTTTCCTCCTTCCACATCCTTGAGCTGGACACAGTAAGCTTTTGCTTCTCCTCTGTCCTGTCTTTCCTCTACTGAAGAACGTCTGCCTCAGGACCAAGATGTCAATCTGCAGCAGAACTCTGGAGAGTCATTTAGACAGGATCCTGTTATGCCAAAAGGAGAGAAAAGAAAGACTTTGTAATCTACATAAGCCTAAAAGTCAAGTTTCTGTATCTGCCTTCTGATTTAGGAGGTGGAGGGCTGCCAAGGGAAAAAGATCCAAAGAGGAATTAAAATGCATTAATTTGAGACTGGAGCAGTGAGTGGCTCAGCCATGCTTGCCTGGCATGCGCAAGGACGCAGGTTCGAACCTCAGCACCACATACATGATGGAGTGTTGGAGCAACAAAAGCCACATGAAAAACTAAATAAAATTGATTTTCTCTTTCTCTCTCTTACTATACCTCTCTTTTTAAAAACTAAGTAAATCGGGGCTGGAGTGGTGGCTCAGTGGTTTCAGCGCTTGCCTGGCAAGCACGAGGACCTGGGTTCAAACCCCAGCACCATATACACAACTAAGTGTTGGAGCAACGAAGGCCATGTAAAAAACTAAATAAAGTTGTTTCTTTTTCTCTGTCTCTCTTACTGTCCCTCTCTCTTTAAAAAAAAAAACCTAAATAAAATGAACTAATTTAGCATTTTCAAAAGTATTTCCTCTACATTTAATAGATTGCTAATTTGTCCTTTGGAATAAATATTCTTCACTTCCTTGGTGAAATAGCTTTCTGGGCTATGTAAATAGTTTGGATTTAATCAATTAAAAAGACTACTTAAAAATTAGCATGCTGTATTATCACATTTTCTTATATGCAAACTTGTATTTCTGTGATAGCAACTAGATTATAACATACTCACCTATTAATGTAGAAACAAATTGTTATTTTGCTAATTCAAGAGAGGTTGGTTTTCCATTTTTCTTGGTCCTTGTGAGTTTTCAATTTTCTATTTTCTTCACTATCTTTTCCATGTTTGGAATGAGGCCACAGAAATTAGATATTCCTCATAGTTCTATTCTCTGAGAAGTTTTAGATAACACAGGAATCGTCTGTTGTTTAAATGTCTGGAACTCTGTGGAGTGAACCCCTGTTTGGGTTCCTTTGGGAGAATGCTCCTTGACATCTTCAATTATTACTCTTACTATTTTTTTTCAGGATTTCTACTTTTGGTTGATACTTTATTTTTAAAAAGTCATTCTATTAAAATTTTTACATTTATTAATATACCATTTATGGAATTTTTTAGTATAGCTGTTCCCTCTCTAATGTTGTATGTGCCCCCCCCATAGTGTTTTTCTGTTTATCTAGTTAATTTTCACATTTAGTTTCACCACAACACACAGTCTTTTAGTTCAGGAGGTTCATTGCTTTTCTTAGTGGAATGCGTCCCCTGTATCTTAAATATCAATGTTATTGCTCTTTTCCCCCCCCCAAAATAATAGAATAAAATAATACAGTTTTATTTGTTGCCAACCAGCTTAAAGTCGAAGGCTTCAATTAAAATGAGAAAGTATGATAGCATATAATTTTGGGGAACATTCCAGAGTATGCCAGCATCCTTATCTCCAAATAATTTGGTGTGTAAACTTGGTAGAATGGATTTTACTATACTCATCTCAGACCACTGGTTGTAAGTCAAATACAATAGTCATAAGAGCATTTTGTAAGCTTTAAGCTCTCCGTAAGAGGTTAGAATTGCTATGATAATTAAAATTTTACTTTCTCTAATTTTTGAAATGCTCACATTTCCCTTTTGTTCCAGATATGAATGATCTCAGAAGCAAGTTTCCAGTGAGTGTCCTGAACAGTGTCTTTGTTAACGCTGTGAGACCTGCCGGTGGGTGGGGAGGTGGTTGTCTGAGTAGGGGTCAACTGGGTGCTTGGGCTGAGTCTCCAAGGACGAAAAAGGAAGAGAAGGGAAGGATTGGCCAGGGAGACAAAGGAGCCAGAGGGCCTCTGTGTAGAACAATGCAGTCAAAGGCACAAAGAAGAGGGCCGGAGGGAGGGAGAGGAGGGCGGCAGGACTGCTAGCCTGGGGGTGCTGTGCAGCTCCGCTGGGTGGAAGGTCTCCACCAGTGAGATGGAGGGTCTCCTTATCAGGTACAAATATACACTCTTCCCTACAGACAAAGAAAAATTGAAGAGAATTTCTTTAAAAATACATTTAAAGTGTCTCAAAGAATACTTGTTTTTTATACACAATGTGGGGGAAAAACAGAAAAAGAAAGAAGAAAGGGAAAAAAATCATGGCGCATAATGCCACCTAAAGGAAACCCCTTCAACACCCTAACCCCCTCCCCAAGGATTCTAATCAAGGTCACAATGTTTTGTTTTGTTTTTTCTGGTTACAATGTGAGCATAAAGCAATTGTTGAAAATACTTCTTTTTTCTTTTTTCTTTTTTTTTTTTCTTTTGAGAGGGAAGCTGTAGTTTTTTTCACGTGGTCGTTGCTCAGACATTTCATTGTGTACACGGTGCTGGGGTTTGAACTCACATACTCATGCATGCCAGGCAAGCGCCTTAACCACTGAGCCACCGTTCCAGCCCTGCAAATACTTTTTAATGCTGAAAGTTTGAGCAACTGCTTACTATCAACAGAATTCATGGTTGGACCTTGCTGGGTCTTTGAGACATTGATCCCTTTATTTTCCAAAAAATAAAACCATTCCACCTCAATCTCCCCAATTAATCACAACCATCAAGCCATGCCTCAGAAACAATCTGGGCCCCTGGCCCTGGATCCCCAGATATCATTCCCATCCCTCCAGAAGCAGCTGAACCAACATCTCTTGAGGCGACCAAATGGTGGACACATCACTGGCACACCCAGTGTCCACACTTGGATTTCAGCAGCCTTCTCCTGACAGAATTCTTCTGAGTTCTAAAGGGGCCTTTGTTCACATGATGGCCCAAAAAGCTGCTGGGTGACAAGCCCACCACCCACCTAGGAGAACATCTGGAGGAATGGGACAAAGGGACCCTCCTCTACGACCCAGACCACCAACGGACTACAGAAAGCTCGCAGTCTGGGTTGGGCTGGCTGACTCCTGGGTGAGGAAAGACTTATTCTCCTGAAGAGACCAAGGCAAATCAGCTTAGCCTCATGTAGGGGAGATGATTTTCACCCTCCCTATCTTATAGGGTTTTAATAAAGAAGCAGTGCTTTGGAAAGATAAGAAACAGTATTAATATGGAGAAAACTGACTCCTTTTGCCCCCGCACCAAGATACCTATCAAAAAGTAATTTATAAGCCCTATAGCAGAAGTCCTGGATATAAGAGCCCCTAACATGAGTATATGACAGACAGATGAGACAGTTAGGTAGAAAAATAGATTATATATATATATATATATATATATATATATATATATATATATAAAATTTATTTTTTAGATTCACATTTAGATATAAGATCCTAATACAGGGTGGTCAAAACCACTCTTTTGACTTCAAGCATAACTTACTTTTGCCTCTTTAAAACAATACAGTCTGGGGGCTCAGCAGTTACAATAACTTGCCTGGCATGAGCAAGGACATGGGTTCAACCCCAGCACCACATACACAAAGAAATAGAGGAACAATGAAAGCTACATGAAAAACTAATAAAATTGATTCTTTATTTCTCTTACTGTCCATCTAACAAGGAAAAGAAAAGAAAGAAATGAAGAAAATCTATGGTCTTTTCCTGCCCACCTTACACAGTGTGTTGTTAGTCCCCCAGATCTCTGGGTGGTAATTGGGGGAAAAATTGAGATGGAAGAAACCTCCTGAATTGGGACTAGAAATAAACAACAACAGAGAGTCCGGAGGGACTTTATCCAAACAGATGACCCTTTAGGGCTCTGAGACAGGCCATTTGGTGGCTGGCATATGCAACATTCCTTCCAAATCCCATGAGTGACCTTATTAGTGAGGGGTGGTGCTGAGGGGGATGCCTGTATCAATCTCAAAACAAAATATTTGATCTAAGTTTCCTGTAGTGATCTAATATTTCCAGACCATCATTCCAGATGATCTTTGCTCCAGAAGGAGAAAGACTTAGATTCAATTTGTGATACCTATTGCTTCTAGTTAGCTGTAATTTAGGACAGATAGTGGTATGAATAGGGGTAGGGGTGAGTGTCGAGAGGACAAGCTGCATTTTCTAACTGCTGCACTCAACTAGGAGTGTAAGTCTTTGCCTCTGCTCAACGCTGGAAATACCAATAGAAATGACACATCTGGTGCGACTCTTCTGGAGGCGCTTACTGCAGCACTGAGTGAGTTTCCTTGAGGGTAGGTGAACCTGCTGAACTCTCTTAGACTCCATCTGTCTCTTAGAATCCAGCTTGAAAGTCCCACCTACTGGGTTCTATTTCCAAAAAGCCTCTCAGAAAATGTTGGGGTTTTTCAATGTTCAGCTTATTTGGAGAAATTCTTTGGCAGGAAATAACATGAGGCAGGTTGAGAAGAATAATGGTGCAGAGGCTTGATAAGGGTTAGGGAGTGGGAACTGGGATCCAGGTCCTCTAATTCCAAGTCCAGTTCTTCTTGGCCAATGGCAGCCAGTGCAGGTCACCAGCTCTGACTGGATGAGGATGGAGGTGGAAGGGATTGGAAATGATCTCAGTAACTGGTTTGGGGTATTTCCCTAGTCTGGGTCCCCCTGATCCTGGAGAAATGCTTGTGGGCTGGGGACAAGTTGCGAAGGTAGACTGACCCCAGCTCGCACTCTCCAGTCACAGCCATTTGTTTGGTTAACCTCACGTGAACATTACAAATGTGTGAAGGAGCAGAGGCCACCTCCTTCTGCAGATTAGTGATTTCCTGAGTCAACATGGCCCCTTTACCTTGACCTTCAAAGGAAACACTTCAAAGGGAAAAGCCAAGGTCCTTGTCAGATGGTAGGAACTCTGGGGTAGCTTTCTTTTAACTCGGAGGACTTGTGTGTCAATGCCAACTGGTTTGCCTTGCTGTGTAAGAACATCTGTTGGGTGGGTGTCTCCCTCCCTCCCTCTCATACATAATGTGTTGCTGGAGTCCTCCTTTTAAATTATTCTTCCAATGAAAAGACCAGAGGGGCAGCATTATAGGGGAAAGTTTCCCACAGACGGGCTTAAACAAATGAACTTGTTTTTATAGAGACTGACATGTGCCCTTGAGAAGAGCATGGTTTAAACAGGAGCAGCCAAAAAGAGTCTAATTCTTGAACTTAAGAAGTCTGAATTTGGGGGTACAAACAGTTCTATTTTCCCATCTTGAACGAACAAGTCCTACCCAGCCAACCCCAACCACCCTGAAACCCACCCTTGATCCCTATTCCCCCAAATCACAAGAATTCCCACTTTTTCATGGCCTATCTTCTGGAGCCACACTTGAGCCTCCCAGTCTATCTGTGCACTCAATTTCTGCACTAGAACGCTCTTTAAAAATCTGAAAGCATAGGGGCTGGAGCTGTGGCTTAGCGGTTACCACACTTGCTTGGCATGCATGAGTACATAGGTTTAAACCCCAGCACCATGTACTCAACTAAGTGTCAGAGCAACGAAAGCCATATGAAAAACTCAATAAAAATTGATTGTCTCTCTCTCTCTCCCTCTTTCACTGTCCTTCTCTCTTAAAAAAAATCTAAAAGCATAGAGAGAAAAACAGCTATGAGATAGGAAGGAGGCAATTCACCTCAATGACTGCATATCTACTTACTGTTGGGGACCTTGTCCACGGAAGGAAAGGTCTTATGAAAAATCACAAACATGCATGAGTATGTCTGGGCCCTTATTGAATTAAAAATGGGGAATACGCATGTTATACAACACTGAGTTCCACAAGGCTGTGTCAGCTGGTGGAAAGACCTCTTGCCCATCACCCGTGCATGTGGACGGGTAGCCTGGCACAAATTAGAGGGGAATGGACTCAGGTTTGCACAGCTCAAGCTTTAGTTGCTTTTTAAATGCTTGATGGGATACTCTCCTCCCTACTTTTCTCTTTTAGAGCATTTGTTGATATTGTCCGTTGCTCATTGTTCCAGAGAAGTTGTCGAGTCATTTAGGTAAACTCTAAGAAAACTCCTACTGGTGTTACGTTAACTGCAAAAATTATTTTGGGAAGAACAGAAAGCTTCATGTTCTAGGTACTCCTCCTTTTCAAGCATGTGATGCCTCTCTCCACTTGTTTAACATAATCACAACTCTCTGTAATGTTTTTGTATTTTCTTCACATACATCATGCGCATATCTCATTTGAATTATTGGTAGATGAGAATGTAAGGCAAATTATGCTCTCTATGTCACTGACAGAAGTATACATGAGTGCAAATACTCCAGAAAGGAAAATTGGTAGGATACAACAAAAATCTGGAAGATTTTTCTAGGAATTTAAATGAAGTATCAGAGCTGTGAAAATGGGTTCAGGGTGAAGAATATCTCTTGCATTAATATTTATAATAGCCAAAAATAGAAACCTCCTAAGCTTCTAACAGCGGAGGTTAAATTATGGCACATCTCTTTAATGGAATACTATGCAGTCACTAAAATCCATGTGGGACAGACTATTTTAACAACATGGGATATTGTTCATAGCATACATTTAACTGAAAATAAATCTAGTTTCAAAATCATATAACTGCATAGTCCCAATTCAGTAAGAAAAAATATGTGTGCATAGCAATTTTGAGAAGTTGTTTCAGAACTCTTAGGAGTGTAAATAAGGTATTTCAGGACAGAGGTTTATGCAAGGCATGTTACTGTGATTTTTCTATGCTTTCCCTCCGAATTTAATATGACAAACAGACAAATACTCATCTTGCAGAAAAAAGAAAACTTTCAAATTTCCTATACAATATTGTTAGGCGATCTCTACTTTTGTGGTTGAAGTGAGGAATTCATACTTTGAACCTGATTTTCAACAGATGCGTTCATTTCAAACATGTACTCTTTAAAATAAATAAATGTCCTTCTACTCCTATAATTCGGCAATATATTCTTAAAAGAGTCATCGCCCTTTCCAGAATACCCTTTCAGTCTACTGAGATGGTCCTGTTTTCCCTATTGTGAACCCTACTATTGTGCATGTTATACCAGTAGATTTCCTCATAATGACCCACCCACGCATCACTGGAATACAAGCCACAAGTGGTCTGTGTGCAGTTACTAATAACACAACCTTTGGCAAATTCCTCGCCCTCTCTGTACCTCAGTGTCTTCATCTGAAAAATGACACTTGGACAAGGTGCTATGAGGATTAAGTGAGTCAGTGTTTGGAAAGAATTCAGACCAATGAATGACCACGGAATACTCTGATTCTACTGATGTTATTATTGTCATTATTGTTGTAGTTTCTGTTCATTTATTCAATGTCTCCTCCCATGTTTTCTTGTATTTCATTTGGGATAAATATCCCTAAGAGAGCTTGGTTTGTAGGGATTCTTGCTCTCTTTCTTTGTGATATTTTGATCGGTTATGGGCACCAAGGTTATGTTTGCTTTACGTTATGAACTGGGTAGCTGCCCATCTTTTCCCGTGTTCTGGAACAATTTATATCACTTGCACTTATTTAGGAAAGGAAACACAACCAGTCAATTATACAAAATGGGCACTATGCCAAGCTACAGAACATGATATAGCTGCTAATTATACCAGTGTTCCCAGGTATATTACAGTTTGGGCCCAATAAATGCAAGTCATTTAATTGTATCATTTTTCAATTTACTTCCATTGACATTTATGAGATATATTACTCAATGAGAAAAATAACTTACAGAACAGCCTGTGAAATATGATCCAGCTTTTCTTTACATTTCACTTGTATTTTATACACTCACATGCGTGTGCCTGTTGTGTGTGTGTGTGTGTGTGTGTGTGTGTATTCCAAAAGCTAAATGCTAATTGACAAGGAGGTCTAGTAATTAAGGTTTCCTCTCTTTTTGCTTATCTGTTTTTTGCACTGAATATATGCTACTCATGTAAATAAAAACCAAAAGGACATTTATAACCTTTATACACATTTATGATTATCGACTCAGTACAGACAATATTCTTAACCTAGAATGGATGAAAAATAATCCAAATAATCCCACTCCTGCTCTCAGGAAGTCTGTAATCTTCCTTTAAATTGAAACAAACAACCATGAGATCCCTGAGTAACTAAAGAAGAGCTACAACAATGGCTTCTTGACTCATATCACACTATGACGTGAATGGGAAACAACCGGGATGAACCCAAGATTTCAGGATTTATTTGTTAAGGGTGCAGAGCATGGTGGCATTCTGACTAAAATAGTCCCCAAAAGCAAGAGGTCAGGGAAAAAAGAAGTAACATTTATAGTAAGTACAAAGACTTCATAAGAGTTCTTTGTGAAGAAATGAAGTGGCAGGGAAGGGCAGTCCAAGTGGAGGCAGAGCCAGATAAGCAAAAAAGGGCAGACCCTAAGTGCAAGAAGTAGTTATGTACTGGGCAAAAAGGCTAGTAATATTAGTCACACGAGACTGAGGAGAGACTTAAACTCTTCCTTAGAACTTTGGGTTTTATTCCATGAACAACATACAGCAATTGGACATTTGAGCTGTGATGTAATCATGATCACAACAGGGTAAAGAGAAGGTTCTACCATTAGAGTGGGGTCAGAGGTAGGATCCAAGAAGGGATGAGGGTCTAAAAGAGCAAGTGTCAGAGGTCTATAGTGACATTTAGGAAACAGGATTTACTAGACTTGGATGGTCCTAACTAAAAGTTCTCATAAACGGAGAGAGAAATTAAAGTTGATGTATTTTCCAGCCTTTATGTCTTAGAAGGTACCAATGTTGCTCAGAACCAGGGAATTGAGGAAAAGAAGGAAATGACGAGGGTAATTACCTATTAATGCAGAAGGAAAAGAAGGGAGTAAAGGATTGTAAGAAACAGAAGTCATGGCAGGAGAGAACGATATTCCAGAAGTCAAAGGGTTTAGAATTATAAGAAAGCAAAAGTTAGACAAGAGTATCACAAGCTCCAGAGAACATAAGCAGGCCAAGACTGAGAATAGACATTGCATGATGCATTTAGGAAGTTCTCTGGAAGAACAGTTCAAAAGGTGACTGATAGAGAAGCAAATGAAAGAGTTTGGAGTGTGGGTAATAGGAATGGAACAACTAGTGGGAATAAAAGCGCTTATGTTCAGGGGAGATGCAGCTGGTATAGACTGCTCTTTTAATCTAACGGAGATTTATGGATGGAACTCCAACTATTTGTCATTCCAGTATCTGGGCTGTAAAGTATTGGGAAAGATTTGCTCTGCTCTCTCAAGGAGCTTAGAGTCCAGTGGGGGATGAAACCTAAGACAGCGGTGCTCCATGGGGCCTTGAGAGAACATGGGTCAGGGGACTGTAGTGTTCTGGGAGTTGGGGAAGCTTCCTGGAGGATGTGCTTTGAAAGCTGGTCTGCCAGAATGTGAGACAGGAAGGATGGGAGTCAGCTGGGCACTAACACGGGGTGGAGGGGAGCAGGTGAGACAGCATTTCAGGCAGTGGAGACAGCAGGTTCAGATGCCCAAAAAGAAGAGACAGTCGGACACTTTCAGAGAGCTAAAAATAGGTCTTTCTGGAGGTTAAATCGGGAAATGTGGAGATGAGAATGGATGAGTGGCGAAGCTCAGATCATGGTGTGACTTGTCTTTCACTCTGGGGCAAAATAACTTAAGCCAGAGCATAATGAGCTGAGCAAGAGGACGTACTGAGGAAGGTGAAGGAAATGAGCACATCTGTGGGGTTGGTCTGAAGAGTGGGGATCAGCCTTCATCCCTGGCAATGGAGCAAAGGAAGAAGCAGGTGAGGGCACAGGGGACATCAGAGTGCAATGGGAGCTGCTGTGGACGCCTGACTTCCATCCTCCCAGGGATGGAAACAAATTGCCTGAGGCTAAAAAGATGCTTAGCGTATGGTAGAGGGCTAAGGCAGAGTGGACTAGGGCACATCGAAGGATTGCTGCAACGTTGCAACGACCCAAATACCTCCTCAAGTCTTTATCAGCCACACGAAATGAAATTTGTTCTTTTCTTAAAGTATGTATTAATGCAGGCTGGAGAGCGCTTGCTGGGTTCGATTCCCAGCACCACATGCAAAGCTAAAGAAGAGGAAAACAAAAACCAGATGAATAATAAAATTAACTCTTTCTCTTAAAGCATACATTTAAAAACCTCAATAAATATGTATTAATGCAAATGCTAATGCTCTTGAGTTCCCCCTCCCCACTGCTTGGGAAAGGAGAACCAATTTTTTTAATTAGATGGATATAGAGTTACAATTGAGGGGGAAACATGATCAAACATTCAAGAACCAATGTATATATACTTAGTTATCCAGGGCTAATGCCATATCATGGATGCCCAGCTTGGGTTCCCCCTGTTACTATTTCCCCCAGAAGAGCTCCTGAGTTAAATGGATATCTCATGGAGGACAGAGATCTCCTTCTGAGATGATTCCCCCAAATTCCCACCCTCCAGTCTCCTAGGTGTTCTTCCTACACCCTTCCCCCACCCTGTCTCCCATCCTACACCTCCAAGTATCCTAGAGAGTCATCTCCCTGTTGCGTTGAGAATTATACAATTTGAAGTTATTGTTAGCTTGGCCATCTAACATACTGCTTCCTGATATATTTTAGCTTCCACAGATGAGAGGAAACCATTCAGCCCTTGAATCTCTGAGATTGGGATACTTCACTTAGCATAATTCTTTCCATCTCCACCCACTTGACATCAAAAGCCATAATATCATCTTCTCTAATGGCCGAGTAGTATTCCATTATATATAAGTACCAAAGTTTTTGTATCCACTCATCGAGTGAGGGGCATCTGGGTTGGTTCCATAATCTAGCTATAGTAAATTGAGCTGCTATAAACATTGATGAAGCCACATCACTATAATATGCTGATTCTAACTCTTTTGGGGAAAATACCCAGGAGTGGTATAGCTGGGTCATAAGGTGGTTCCAGCCCTAATTTTTTGAGGAGTATCCACACTGCTTTCCAGAGTGGCTGAACCAGTTTGCAGTCCCACCACCAATGTGACAGAGTTTTTCTTTTCCCACAGCCCCTTCAGCACCTGTCATTGTTTGTATTCTTCATTTTTTCCATTCTAAAAGGAGTGAGATGGAATCTCAGTGAAGTTTTGATTTGCATTTCTTTTATTGCTAATGATGAAGAGCATTTTCTCATATTTTTATGGGCTTTCTGGACTTCCTCCACTGAGAAGTTTCTTTGTAGTTCCATAGCCCATTTATTGATTGGATTATTTGTGATTTTGGTGTTTAGTTTTTTTAGTTCTTTGTATATTCTGAATATTAGCCCTCTGTCCGAGGTGGAGCAGGTGAAGATTTTCTCCCATTCTATAGGTTCTCTCTTGACACCCTTGACTAAATCTTTAGCTGTGCAAAACCTTTTTAGTTTAATTGCATCCCATTCATTTATTCTTGACTTTACTGCTTGTGCCATGGGAGTTTTGTTAAGGAAGGTGGTGCCAACCCCTATGTCCTGTAGTGTTGATCCTACTTCTTTTTCAAGTAAATTTAAAGATGCTGGTTTAATATCCAGATCTTTGAACCATTTGGATTTAATTTTTGTGCAGTGCGAAAGGTAAGGATCCAATTTCAGTTGTCTACATATGGCTGTCCAATTTGTCCAACACCATTTGTTGAACAGGCTATCTTTTTTCGACACTATGCTTTTGCCTCCTTTATCAAATATCAGATAGTTAAACTATGGGGGGTTCATCTCAGAATCCTCTATTCTATTCCATTGGTCTTCAGTTCTGTTTTGATATCAATACCATGCTGTTTTTGTTACTATAGCCCTATAGTATAATTTCAGGTCAGGAATTGAGATACCTCCTGTGTCCTCCTTCAAAAAAAAATCATATGGAAGAGTAATAGCAAGGATAATCAAGATTATTTCTAAAAGAAACAAAAAAAAAAACCATAAAGAGATCTCCAGTCTAAACAACATAATGAATCCAACAGACTTAACAGACATCTACAGAATATTCCACCCCAAATTGGCTGAGTATACCTTCTTCTCAGCAGCACATGGATCCTTCTCCAAAATAGCCACCAACCACATTAAAATAAAACAAATTATCAGAACATATTTTGAAAAATTATACTGCTTTAAATCTGATAATCTGGAGGGCATGGACAAATTTCTAGACACATACAACATCACCAAATTGACATAGGATGAAATTGAAATCCTAAACAGCCCAATAACAGGCACCTAAATCCATACAGCAATTAAAAGTCTTCCAAAAAAGAAAAGCCCAGGACCTGATGGATTTCCTGCTGAGTTTTACCACACATTTGAAGAAGAACTAACACCTCTTCTTATCAAGCTATTCCAAGAAATTGAAAAAGAGGAAACTCTGCCAAACACTTTTTATGAAGCAACCATAACTCTGATACCAAAACCCAATAAAGTCACATTAAAAAAAAGAAAACTATAGACCATATCCCTCATGAACATTGAAACAAAAATCCTTAATAAAATTCTCACAAACTGCATTCAAAAACACATCAAGAAGATAATTCATCATGATCAAGTGGGCTTCATTCCAGATATGCAAGTCTGGTTCAACATATGCAAATCAATAAATGTGATTCATCACTTAAACAGAATTAAGTACAAAAATCATATGATCATCTCAATAGACACAGAAAAGTCCTTTGACAAAATCCAACACCCTTTTATGATCAAAACTCTAGAGAAAATAGGGATCAAAGGAACTTATCTTACTTTGTAAAGGCCATGTTCCAAACACTCAGCTAGCATAATACTAAATGGAGAAAAGTTGAAAGCATTTCCACTAAACTCAGGAAAGTTGCCCTCTTTCACCACTTTTATTCAATAAAGTCCTTGAGACCCTGGCTGGAGCAATCAGGCAAGAGAAGGAGTCGAGTCAAAGGGATAAGAATAGGAAGGGAGGAAGTCAAACTATTCATTTGATGATATGAACCTATATTTGGAAGATTCAAAAAACTCCACTAGAAAATTGCTAGAGCTAATAAACAGATTTGGCAAAGTAGCAGGCAACAAGATCAACTCCCATAAATCAATAGCTTTTCTATGCACTAACAATATTAGGGCAGAAGAAGAAATCAGGAAATCAGTCCCATTCACAATATCCTCTAAAAGAATAAAACACTTGGGAATTAATCTAACAAGAGAAGTAAACGATCATTACAAGGAAAATTATCAAATACTGAAAACAGAAACTGAGAAGATGGAAAGATGTTCCATGCTCTTAATTAGGCAGAATTAATATAATTAAAACGGCCATTCTTCCAAAAGCACTATACAGATTCAGTGCAATCCCCACCAAGATTACAGTGTCGTTCTTTACAGGTATAGAAAAAAGCAATTCTCAAATTCATTTGGAAGAACAAGAAACCCAGTGGTTTTACAATACCAAATCTAAAATTATACTACAGAGCTGTAGTATTAAAAACAGCATGGTATTGGTATGAAAATAGGAATGAAGACCAATGGAATAGAATAGAAGACTCTGAGACAAACCCACAAATCTTAAAACATCTGATCTTTGACAAAGGGGGTCAAAATATAACATGGAGGAGAGACAGCTTATTCAAATGGAGCTGGACAAACTGGACAGCCAATTGCAGAAAATTGAAATTAGATCCTTATCTCTCACCATGCACAAAAATCAAATCTAAATGGATCAAGATATTAGAAATTAAACCAGCTACCATACAACTGCTAGAAGAAATATTAGGACCAACACTCCAGTACATGGGAATTGGCAATGATTTCCTCAATAGACTCCTAAAGTGAAAGAATTACAGTCAAAAATCAGTAAGTGGGATGCCATTAAACTAAAACGTTTCTGTATAGCCAGGGAAATAGTCAAAACAGTCAAAAGACAGCCTACAAAATGAGAGAGAATCATGGCCTGTGATCCCTCTGATAGGGGACTAGTATCCAAAATTTACAAAGAACTCAAAAACTCAATAACAAAAACACAAATAATCCAATCAATAAATGGGTCAGAGAGCTACACAGAAAATTCTCAACAGAGGACATTGAGCAAGTCAATGAATACATGAGAAAATGTTCTAAATCACTGGTAATCAGATAAACGCAAATCAAAACTACCTTAAGATTTCACCTCACTTCAGTCAGACTGGCAAAGAGGAAGAATACAATTAATAACAAATGCTGGAGGGGTTGCGGCAAGATAGGAACACTAGGACACTGTTGGTGGAATTGCAGACTGGCACAGATGCTCTGGAAAGCAGTGTGGAGACTCCTTAAAAAATCAGGTTAGCTCAGTGGCGGAGCGCTTGCCTAGCACGCACAAAGCCCCGAGTTTGGTCCTCAGCCCTGAAAAAAAAAATCAGGGTTGGAGCCACCATATGACCCAGCTATCCCTCTTCTAGGTATTTTTTTCCAGAGGAGTTAGCATCAGCACATTACAGCGACACAGCAAAATCTATGTTCATAGCAGCTCAATTTACAATAGTTAAATTATGGAACCAACCTAGATGCCCCACACTGGATGAATGGATCCAAAAGTTCTGGTATATATACACAATGGAGTTCTACGCAGCAATTAGAAACAATGATATTGCATCCATTGAAGGTAAATGAATGGCAATGGAAGAAATCATGCTAAGCGAAGTTAGCTAAATCCAGAGAGTTAATGTTTTCCCTCATTTGTGGTGGCTGGAGCTAAACCCAGGCTTGGGGAAAAGGTAGACAAACTCATGGATTAGAACCGTAGAACAAAAATGCAGTTTGTCAATATTTATGATATACAGTTGCAAGACACTGCATACGGTTTTTGAACAAGTTATACTGCATGCCTTTACAAAAATGTAAATGTTTAATCCTATTATTAATATATATCAAAGAATAATAAGGGATGATACAAGGGAGAGAAGGGGAAATGTTGGAACCAAGATAAAGCTAGGTACACTCCAAGCTTTTATAAGTATGTCACTGTATATGCTATAGTCATGTATATAAAAATGTTCTTCATAGGTATAAGAATTATGACACTGTACTTGGGTTTTTTTTGTGGAAAAATATAGGACCCAGAAGAAAGGCAAGGGATCAGGGGATGGGGGGAGGGAGGTAGAGGTGTTCTGGGGAGTGGGGATATTGACCAAAATACATTGCTGTATTATATGCATCTAGGAATATGTGACAAGAAATCCCATCATTATCTACAAATATAATGTATTAATTTTAAAAAGAGGGGAGAACTCATGGAAGCTCTATGTTTGTTATCACATCAGTTCAGCATGCTAATGGTTGCAAGTATCTGAAATAAACCAGGTCAAGGCTCAGAAATAGGTGAAAACCTGAGTAACCATGGGATCTGGAGGAAACATAGCATGGCTCATTTGACTGCACCCAAACTATCACCCGAACAAAAGGGGATTTACTTTAAGAATACAGACTGAAGCTGGTGACCCACACCTGTAATCCCAGAGGCTTGGGAGGCTGTGGCAGGATGATCACAAGTTCAAAGTCAGCCTCAGCAACTTAGCAAGACCCTAAGCAACTTAGCAAGACCCTGTCTCAAAATACAAAAACATAAAAAGGGCTGGAGATGTGGCTCAGTGGTAAAGCATCCCTGGTGCAATTCCTAGTACAACAAATAAAAAACAAACAAACAACAAAAACAAACAAAAAGCCCCCCACACACACACACACAAACCAGAATACATAATATGGAATGAAATGAGAACTGAGGCAGGAATGGAGACCACTCCAGCTTGACCAGACCAGCCCCTCCTGAAGGCCAGGCCTGCCCTCCTGCCTTCCTCTGCTGGCTCGGCCCCAGGTCTCTTCTGACTAATAAGGCTCCTCTGCTTGGCCTCTCCTGCACTGTGGGACAGTTCCTCCTGCCACCCACCATGCTGACTGATCAGTCCTTGTGCTTCCTCACTGGGGAACACCCCTGCAACAGAATCCCGTCATTGTACTTTGAGTTGTTTCCTTTTGGAAAATGTTCATTAACAGAAAAACGCTATGAAGAACACAACACACCCGTTTTCTCTCCTATGGGATTAACAGCTCTTGGTGCTCTGTCTTAGTTGCTTCCTGACATTCCTCCTGCATGGATACTTCCCCACCATTACACAGTATACGAGTCATTTCTCTTAAAAAGTAAAATGTTGGGGCTGGAGCAGTGGCTTAGCACTATTGCACTTGCCTGGCATGCATGAGGACCTGGGTTCAAACCCCAGTACCACATACACAACTAAGTGTTGGAGCAGCAAAAACCAAATGAAAAACTAAAAAAAATTGATTCTCTCCCTCCCTCCCTCCCTCCCTCTTTCTCCCTCTCTCTCTCCCTCTCTTGAAAAATAGAAGTAAAATGTTGCAGACGGAATTCTCTTAGATTAACCAAATCCTATCTGCTTCTCTTGGGAACAAAAACATCCATTTTGGGTTTTCGTTGTTGTTGTTTTTAGCACCTGCTATGCTCTGGGCATTATACTTGGAGTTTATACAAAGTAATCCCACAAGGCAGGCATTATTCTCTTTTCCCTTCCCTCCCCCTACAAAATGGTATGATTTTCTTTTTTTCTCTCAGTGATTTTGATATATATCCATATTGACACATATAAACCTAATTCATCTCTATTAACTACTGAATATATTCCATCAAGTAAATAGATAGAGGGAAATAAAAACATTTCATTTATTCATCCCCTATTGATAAAAATGTAGGTAGGTATTTTCCAGTTTTTCATTGCATCCATGAAAATGCTAGTCCATATCTTATCTGTTCGTGTGGGAGAATTTAATTTGGACAAGCCATGAAAAGTTTCTGTCATTGGGTTAGAACTGAAGCAAGAATTTGGAGATGATGAATTTGCCTTTGATGATGGTTTCGAAGATGGATTCTGGTTTCAGAAATAAATCAGTTCTAGGAAAATTTAAGATACTATTTAGGATTATTCAACAATTAATCAAAAGTAGGTATTTATATTTTTAAGTGTTTTTAAATTGATATAAATATGTTTATACATGATATTTTATAAATTTTGAAAAATGTAGAAACAAAAGACGATCATTCATAAACCACAATCAAGTGAAAAATTCCTCTAAATTCTATTTTTTCTTCCTATGTGAGTATATGCATCTCTGTATGTATATGTATATGTATATGTATATGCATATGAGCACTTGTATGTATATTTTCATAAAATGATACTGAATATATATTTTTTAAAGGCAGAGGGACAGTGACACAAAGAGAGAGAATCAGTTTTATTTAGTTTTTCATGTGGCTTTCCTTGCTCTGACATTGTGTTGTGTATGTGGTGCTGGGATTTGAACCTATATCCTCATGCATGCCAGGCAAGTGCTATAACCAACAAGCCACTGCTCCAGCCCCCTTTAATATACATTTTGAATAGTTCTTTTCTCCATTTAAAAATACACCAATAATAAAATGGGCAATAGCTAATATTTGTTGCAAGTATATTTTATTCTTTACAAGGATTATCTTGTTTAATCCAAACAGAAACCTAAGAGGTATGTTCCGTAATTATTCTACTCTTATGGACAGTGCCATAGTTTGGATCAGTGTCTCCCAAGGGCTTGGTCACCAGCTTGTGTCACTATTGGCAGCCATTGAACATGGTGGGGTCCAGTGGAAGGAAGTTAAGTTACTGAGGGAGTGGCCTTGAAGGAGATACTGAGACTTTGGCTCCTCTCCTCTCTCCTCTCTCTCTCTCTCTCTCTCTCTCTCTCTCTCTCTCCTCCAAATTCCGTAAGATTAAGAGACCTGCCCCTGCCGTAAAGTGCAGGCCATTCACTAAACTCTTCCTTTTCCCCTCCTGCTCCTCACCCATCAGTCATGACATACAGTGATGCCAGATCAAAGCCACCAAGCCGAGACCCCATGGACTGAAAGCCCTGAAACTGTAAGCCAAAATAAACTTTTTTCCGTATTAAGTTGCTTGTTTCCAATATTTTATCATAGAACAGAAAGCTGACTAACAAGGACGGAGAGACTGTGAGTAAGAGAGGCTTATACGGTCTCTGTTACTGAGATTTAATTTTTTATGTGTTTAGGAGCCACTTCCACCTCAGTTGTTATTTTTCAGTTGAAAAATGCAGTTTTTTCCTCGTTGATTTTAGGAACTTTTGTATATTAAAGATCTTAATCTTTAGACTGCCAAGTAGAAAACGTTTTCTAGTTTTGATACTTTCCTTTTTGTTTTGCTAATTTTGAAATACAGAAGTACTTCAGTTTTAGATAGTTGAACAACTTCTTTGTTTATTCTTAGAAAGAGGCCTTTCCTACCAAAATATCAAATAAATTGGTCATCTAGGTTTTCTCTAGTATATATTTCTATAATACTGCAAGTGTGTTCTAGTAAATATAAATTTTTTAGGGTTTCATTTTATATACATATTTCAATGTAGTACATCTGGAATTACTTTTATTGTATAGTGTGAGGATAAAGATAGAACCAATATCTTTGCTTATATCTCTGTTCATTGATTGTAATTTCCTCACTGATTTGCAATGCCATTTTATTCGCATAATAAATTCTGACATGAGCTGTGATCTGTTTCCATTCTGCCCATCTGGTACTATAAGGGACTTTGCAGGCTGTTCAGGAAACTCTTACCCCTACCCCTGCCCCTCCTCCTCCCCCCCTCCCCTCTCTCCTCCTCCTCTTCCTCCCCTCTCTCCTCCTCCTCTTCCTCCCCTCTCTCCTCCTCCTCCTCCCGTTCTTCTTGTCCTTCTCCTACTCCTTCTCCCCTGTCTCCTCCTCTTCTTTTTCTCCTTCTCCTTCTCCTTTTTCTCATAATTATTCCTTCTGGGCACACAACTGTATTTCCCAGGCTCCTTCACACTCTGCTCTAGTTCTGTGGCTGGAGAAGTGTAAGCGGCAATAATGTCTACCACAGAATGGCCTCTGAAAATAAAATTTCACATAAACAATTTTCCTTGTTCTTTTTGCCTTATCAGCTGTCTGAATTTGGGAAGCTCCCAAGACAAACTTGGAAGCTATGTATTAATATAGAGGACCTATAAGGTAGAAGGAGCCTGGGTTCCTTAATTTCTTTCTTTGGCAGAAAGTTCTTGCTCTTCTGAAATATCCATCTTGGAATTTATGTGAATAAGAAATAAATTTCTATTACGATTGGCATTATACTTGGAGGGCCCATTGATCTGTTAGTCCACTCATTTTAACAATTCTTGAACATTAACTTAAGAATCATTTTGGTTTCACCCAAAATTGCAATTTTTATTGAAATTCCATTTAACTTATAAAATAATATGGGAAGAATTTTGTGATTCATACAACCTTCAATCCATACTGTGCATTATGTTTATTTCATATTCTTTTATATCCTTCATTAAAATTGGGTGATTTCATGTAGAGTCTGCCTATTCTGATGTATGTCTAATATGTTGCTTTTGTAGAATATTAAAAATACTATACAATTTATTATTTCTGTACTATAAAGCTGTCTTTGGTATATTTCATAGCTGAACACCTGAGTGGTTTCTTGAATGGCTTTTTGGCGGTTCTCTAAATCAGGGGCCAGCACTTTTTAGTTGTCATTGTTTTCTATAAAGGGTCAGATAGTAAATATTTTAGACTGTGAGCTACATGGTCTCTCTTACAACTATTCAATTCTGCTATTGTCACATGAAAACAGCCACAGATAAAACATAGTTGAAAAGGCCTGGCTGTGTTCCAATAAGACTTTATTTACAAAAGCAGTTCACTGACTTGATCTGGCCTTTGAACCATACTTCATCAACCTTCCTGGTCTAGATAAATAATCATATTGTTTGCAAATACCAATACCTACTCTTCTCTGTTTCAAATCTTACAATGTTGTCTAGAACCTCCATACTATGTGATGAAAAGTCCTGGTGATAATGCAATGTTATTTCTCCTTTTAGTGAGACTGCCTTTTGTGTTCCATGATTAAGAATAATGTAGCATTACCGCATGACCACTGGTTTGGAGAAATATTGTGTGTGTGTTAAAATTTCTATAATGTTTCATTCCATACCAAGTTAATTGAAAGTTTTAAACAGGAAGAATGTTGAATATTATACCTCTTGATCACATATTAAGGTAATAATATAATTACATTTCTAGATCTCCCAGTTACAAATCATTCATGAATTCCTGGATAACACAATAATGTTCTGGTGTATTATTTTTTTAATACTGTTGGGTAGTATTTTTGCATGTGTATTAATATGTGAGATTGGAATATAGTTTTTTAGGTTACCTTTGTCAAATGTTGGTATTAGTATTATACAGATTTTATTAATTGTTTTAATTGTACATAACTTGGTATAGTATACTTCAATATATGTGTACTATGACTTGAAAATTAACTTGAAAGTTTTTATATTTCCATTTCACTGGGAAAATGTTTTAATGAGGATTTTTTGATCCTTAGAAATCTGAGAAATTGAATAGTACACTTTGAGGAGGTAGTTACTAGATAACATTTTAAAATTTCTTTTATAGTTTTTGATGTATTTAGATTTCCTACTTATGAGATGAATGAATATTTTGAAAGAACATTACCAGCATCCAAATGTCAAGCTGAAAAAACAAGGAGTAAAATAAATATTTTAGAAGATGCTTGAAATGTGGGGATCTTTTTATGAACACAAGATATAAGAAACTAGTGTCTTGCAGATATATTGATTTTCTTAATTTTATTGGTCTCAAATCAGGACTGCCACTGCCCCATTATTTTTAATGGTTCCAAATAATTCCTATCAGGCAAATGGTCAATTTCAATAAATGACTTCAATAGCCATCAGAGTAGAGGTGAATTATCATAAAACCACATCTCTTTTATGGGCAGAGATGAAATGTCAAGGTGAGCTCCACTAGAGCTTTCTCTTCCAAGCAAGAGTTCGAGCCACATGCCTTTCTCTAAGCTGTCCTTGCTACCCAGGCATTGAGTTCCTATATTCAAATTCCTCTCCTAACAACTCTTAAGAGTTGCACAGTGCACTCTCTCTTCAGCCTCCCATAAGAGGACAAAGAGGTCATTTCTATCTTTCCGATTCTCCCAACTCATCTGCAAAGAGGAAACTTCAATGCTGTGAAGTTGGTAGACTTTTGCCAGTAGCTAAATGCACATCCCAAATGGAATCTGGGCTTTCACCTTCTTGATTAAACTTATATCTAAATTTATCATTATTTATTATTTTTGATGCTATTGTAAATGGGATTTTTTTAAAAAATTTCAGACAATTCTTTATACAGAAATATAACTGTTCTTTATATATTGATTTTGTATTCTACTTCTTTAAATTCATTTATCAATTCTAACCATTTTTGTTGGAGTTTTTAGGACTTTCCATATGTAAGATCATGCCTTCTGCAAAAAGAGGCAATTTAACTTCTTACTTTCTAATTTCTATGTCTTTTATTTCTTTATCTTGATAATTTCTCTAGCTGGAACTTTCAGTACTTTCTTGTACTGAGACTGGGCATCCTCATCTTATTCTTTTTTTCTTTTTCAGGGCTGAGGATCGAACTCAGGACCTTGCACATGCTAGGCAAGCGCTCTGCCACTGAGCTAAATCCCCAACCCCCTCATCTTATTCTTGATTCTTGTAGAAAAGCTTTCAACTTTCCACCATTGAATACAATGTAAGCCCCAGTCTTCGCTGGCCACTGCCACATGTTTCTGAAGACACCCATAGGACCACATTCCCAGCTTGTTAGGCATTTGCTCTACATCCCATTAGTGCAGTCCTATAAGCATTCAGACATATTTTTTCTAAGCCAGGGTTTACTACCCAGTGGGCTTCAGATCCCTATGATGAAACAGCAAGGTTATTACAAGGAAGAGCTATGAAGCAATACACAAACCATATCTTGAACCTTAACTGGGTGAGCTCATGTCTTGCACCTATTCAGTTTTCCAGATTCATGTACATATTGCTATGATGAAAAATGTGAACATAATTTCCAATGCAAATGAATGTATAGTAATTTTTCATTATGTATTTCTCTATTAATGGATTCTAAATGTTATTGTTCAGTGGCTATCATTTCAGTCTCTTTGTACTAGAAGATTTGGGGAATCACTGTCTGAATTATTTACACTCTCAATTCAAACTCTGAGTTCTTCTGGAAGTTTTATTTATTCCAGTTAAAAATGATCACCTCTGAAATTATTTTTTTAATTGTGCACTGTTTTTTTTTTTTAAGAGATAGAGGGAGAGTGAAAGAGAGAGAGAGAAACAATTTTTATTTAGTTTTTCATGTGGCTTTCATTGCTCCAAGACTTTATTGTGTACATGGTGCTGGGGTTTGAACCTGAGTACTCACACATGCTGGGCAAGTGCCGTAACCACTGTACCACCGCCCCAGCTCCTAATAGTGCACTGTTTTAACCTGTTTTCTTACCATCTCAACTGAGATCCTCTCCCTCCCTCAAGCAGACTGGACATTCCCTGAGAGTCAGGGACTTTGTTTTCAACTTCTTCGTCTCTCCCAAATACTCAGCCCCAAGGGGACTCAATAAGCGGCGTTCCATTGCTGTCTCTGCAGGCAATGTCTCTGTCACATCATTACAGAAGCTTTTCAATGTCCAGAAAGTTTCCATCCTAAACTTTCAGTGCTTCTCCTTAGGCAATTTTTTTCAAGTCTGAAATTAGTGGCTTTTTAAATTCATTTGAGTATTTTGTTCATTTACAAGCAACCATAAATTCCAACTGTTGTGTTGGGCAAAATTGCCCAGCTTTGCTCTGGCTGGAGACTATTCTTTCCCATGAAAGTCAGTAAGTTTGTAAAAAGAGGACTTTCCATGCACCACAACCTTAGCTACATGGTAGGCAAATGCCCTTGTCTACATCTTGTTTTGTATCTAAATCATGATTGTGATTTCATTATTTCACTTCGAACTGCTTTCTCCTGCCATATGCTCTCTGGAAATTATTTTTCTCATTGTTCGTAAGTCCCAAGTTTGTTTATTCTAGAATACAGGAAAAGCAAAAATAGAATGTTAGGCTGGAAGGGGCAGCGTCTGCCTGAGCTGAGTTTTTTTCTGGGGAGTGATAAATGATGCTGGGTTCCCCCTGGGTGAGAGGGCACCCAACTTCAAATAACTACAACATCCGATAACAAAGTTTTTCTCCATCATTTGCAATCCAAACACTAGGAACACAGCCCTGCGGACCCCTCATCCTTCATGTTCAATTGTAAATCCTGATTAAATAGCTTGCAGGTGTCAGGATTAAAGTCTATGCAGTGGGAGCCTAAACAGAGGGCCAGCTGGGTTCCTCATTTGCCTGTCGCAGTTTCTTCTTTGTTTTGAAACTGTTGACAGTACAACTAAAAATGTTCCTTAGGGCCCAGACTGAGTTAAATAACAAGCAGGATGAGTAAGAGAACAGCTGTAGATATTTTTCTGTGTTTAACATACCTGCCTTGTTGATTTATAGGAAGACCCCCATATAATGTACATTTTGTAATCCAAAACATTTAACCTTTACAGCCATGTCTGTGATAGAGACATCAGAAACAGGAAAGGTCTTGACAGGCCTTGTGTTCCAAATGGTTTTCCCCCTCAAAGGAAAAGTGAAATGACCGAATAACTTGATTCTATTATTCAAACGACCGTGGTAATATTGTCTCGGACTCATCTGATACTCACTGTGAATCAGTGGGCAACTGAAGCCACAGAACCCAGGACAGCTTGCCCAGAGCAAAGCATCTTGGGAGTCCAGCATGGAGGAAGCCAGCTGTGCACTAAGTTTGTCTGCCTCCTGGGAGGAATGTGGACAAGAGCCTCCGAGGACCCAATAAACCTCCAGGCAGGACTCGGGGCCACTTCTCAGTTCCTGCTTTTGTGCTGAGCACCAACAGGCATCAAGAGTTTAGAGAGAGAGGGGAGCCCTTACAATTTGTCCATGCCTGTGCTAAGCTGAACTAAGGTGTTAGGGAACCTTAAAGCAACAAGTTTGAATGGTAAAACCAAAATTTTTCACACCATCGCTGTCAACCATGTGTTAAAAAAAAAAAACTGTTCATTCATGTTATTGAGGTGAGTGCTAATATGAAACTGCAAGTTTGACATAGCATCGATGGCTTCCCAGCCAGACACCCAATCCTGTCCCAACTGATTCATTTGGGCCACTTATGATCATTCAAGTTCCCATGCTAGAGACTGGTTTGGGAATAGGCCTGGGATACAATCCTTGCTAATAAAACAGCCAGGTGCTCAGGTCTAAAATGATCTACACAAGAAGAATATCCTCTTTTTCTTCCTTTGAACATATCTCATCCAGATGAGGAGAGTCAGTGGGAGGGCGAAGCTGACACACAGGATGATGGAGCTGAGAAGCCCAGAGAGCTGGGGTCCTCGCTAACATCTGTGAGCAGCTAAATCAGCCCTGGAGCCCACCTACTTCTGAGCCTTTTATTACACGACAAAGTCCATTTCCAACTTATTTAAGTCAGTATTACACTCATTTTCTTCTGTAGCTTGCACTCAAAATCACTCTAAGTAATGCCACTCTCTTTTAAATATGCTCTCTTCTAAAAACAATAAAGAGTGCATCTCAGTGGAGGGGTCAGAAAGATTAAAGGGACAAATTTAAAACTCAATTTTATCAAAACCCAATAAATTCTACTCTATTTAGTTCTTTCAATGTAGAGCAACTCAATTGATATCTTTGCATCGGAGGCATGCTTTTAATTCACCCCCTAGTGGTGTCCCTGCTGCCTCAGTGCTGATGAGGTGGACAGAGGCCCCTGCTCAGCCCTGCACAGCCCAAGCCTGGCATGGATGGAAAGAAGTTCAAAAGCCAAAACTGACTGGGGGAATAAAAAAAGTTAACATCTGCAAGAATTCTTCTGGAATCAGGGTCGTGACTTCTGCTGGGCCAGAGTCTAGTGCACCCTGGGAGTGGTGGAGAGCTCACTTCCCACTCAAGGATACCCTCTGGATACCCAAGGATACCCTCCTAGCCAGGCCTCCTTCTCTACATGCATCTTAGCAGTGTAAGCTGCTAAATAAATAGGACTTGTGAGAAATTCTGATATTGGGGAAGATGTGGCTTTCACTACCAAAAAGGTCCTGCGTACTCTTTATTATTCATTTATGAACAGTGTTTTAATATTCTCCTAGGTTCTATGACCTGCACACTAAGAAAACCTAGAGATGAAATTTCACTGGGTGAAGCTCAGTGGTGAAGCATTTACCAGGCATGCTTGAGGCCCTGGGTTTAATCCCCAACACTGAAAAAAATTAAAAATACAAAAGTCTGGTGATGTAGCTCAGTGGAAGAGTGCCCCTGGGTTCAGTCCCTAGCACCATGGCCTACAAAGGTCCCAAGACTTCCAAAAGTCATGCACAGTCCTATTGTGTAGTATGTTGAACCACTCAAAGTTTTTCAATCTAATGCTCTTCATTGAGTCTTCCTAAGTCTATGTAACTTCTATGTAACTCCATATCAGGAAATATCTGGATTCAAGAAAAACTGATAGCCATTTCTGGTTCTCACATTATCTGATTTAATATAGCAATTCTTTGAGATATGTATTATTATTATTCCCAGATTATACATGAGAAATTTGCTAAAGTCACATAGATGTAGAAGCAGACATAGAACTCAGACCCAGTGTTGTTGAAGCCAAATGTGACCTAATCACTTCTCCCTGCTGCCAAGACCCACAAAGAACACCCACATCAACCACTGTCACCCAAAAGAAGCCACAACCCTCACCCCCCTGGGATCCTTGCAGATGTGAACTCCCTAGGTGGATCCCTTCAAGAGAGAGCTCCGGGTTCTTTGCCCGTAAAACTCTAGCAGGTTGCTGCCCCAGTGCTGGCCCTGCCTCCAGTGCCTCATGCAAGGCATCTTAACTCTAGTCCTCAGGAATTCCCTAAGGCAATCGAGGGGTGGGCGAGACATTTTTATTTGCTTGGGCACAATGTTCAGTTGTAATGTGATCCAGTAGAAAAGATTTGTGTGCACTTAACCATGATAAGACCCCGTGCTAACTACAGTATTCCCCCTGATCTGAGGTTTCACTTTCTGTGGTTTCAGTTACCCATAGTCAACCACAGTCTGAAAATATTAAATGGAAATTCCGGAAATAAACAATTCATAGTTCTAAATTACATGCCATTCTGAGTAGCAGGATGAAAGCACACATTGTCCTGTTCCATCCCACCTAGGATGTGAAACATCCTCTTGTCCCTGCCTCTATTGGTCCATGCTCTGTGGCTGATCATACAAAAACACAGACTGGGTATGTTATAAGGAAAAAAGATTTATTTTGGATCATATTTCGGGAAAGCACTGGTGATGTTCTTTTTGCTGGCAGAGTCCAGAGGCAGCTCAGCGCATACCATGGCAAGCAGCAGGGAAGGCGTGTGTGCCTCCTGGTCTCTCTCCACCTTCTCATAAAGCCACCAGGATTCAATCACACTGGCTCTCCTCTGATGACTTTAGCTACTACTAACCACTTCCTAAAGACCCTATGGCTAAACACCAGGGTGTCCTCCCTCTTAATACTTCACAATGGGGATTAAATGTCAACCTACAAATTCTTGGGGCACACACTCAAACCATATCCAAACCATAGCCCTGCCTATTAGTCACTTAGTAGCCATCTTAACTATCAGATTGACTGTTATTAGTTTTATATTTGGCATATTGTTATAATTGGCTTATTTTATTATTACTTGTTGCTAATCTCTGTCTAGGCTTAATTTATAAATTAAACTTTATACTGTGGATGTATGTATAGGAGAAAAAAATAGTGTGAATAGTTTCAGTGCTAGCGACAGTTTCAGGCATCTGCTAGGGGTCTTGGGATGTACTCCGTATGGATAAAGGGGATCACCGCATCTAATTTCTGTGTCTCAATTATTCCTGCTGCAAAATGAGAATATGCTGTCACTCGGAAGTACTGAGAAAGAGGGGATCTAAAGTGTTAGGTGTAAAACACTCAAGTGGGCATAAAATAGGAAATCAGTATCACTTTCTTTTTTCCCTTCTGTTCTAAATATGGCCTGTTTAATTGTACTTGTGGATTATTTGGAGCTAGCCCAAAAGAATTTCCTTTCAGTGATTGTTAAAAATCAACCAAACAACTAATATGTGAGTGATTACTGCTGCTATAATTGCCTCTTTTTCTTTTCTTTCTCTAGGCTATGACCTTGAGGATAAGGCCTCTGTCTTGTTCATGTAATCTCAGCCCCTAGGATAATGCCTAGCACACAGTATGGAATAACTACTGTGCTAAACACCAGATGGAGACCAAAAGACGTGCAAGGCAGTGCTGTTAAGAACACAAGATTTGTACACATCTCAGGAAAACAAAATTGCTGAGCATTTGGACTTCAAACATAAATTATGGGAAATGAACTTGAATGTTTCCCCACATGATTGAAGAGATTGCGCAGGAGCGTGAATTTCCTTATTATACAAAATGAGAGCCATTGGGTGGATTTACAATATTTCAAGGGGAAAAAATCAGCTTCTTGGGTTTATTTTATTACGATATGACTCTTTTTTCAAATGAAAAAACAAAAAATCCCGAGAGCAAGAAAACAGATTCAGAGAATCACTATCCCTGTTAAATTCAAATATAGTTGGGAATCCTTTTCCTGGTTCAATAAACATCTTGAAAGTGGCATATATTTCAAGACAACAGTTATAAGACTTTTAGCCTAGCTAATGTCTCAATATCCAGCCTCACTTTCTCTTACTTCCTACAACTGTCTGCTCTGAGTTTGGTGTTATTGCTACTATCCTAGATAGATAGATGTTAGACAGATGATAGATAGATAGAGATGGTAGATAGATGATACTTTACAGACTAAAACTGTATCACAGTGAGTCCTTCAGTAAATATTATCATCCGTATTTTACAAATGGGGAAACTAAGTCTCCAGGTTCATGTGGCAGAGCAAGAAATCAGACTTAGCCCGCAAGCCTGCCCACCTGCCTTCCTCCATTTATTAATCCTGCGTTATTTAGCCCTAGCTGAATGGCAGGTTCCTAAGCACTAGGGACACAAGGTCAAATTGAACAGCCTCAGCCAATTCTGAATCCAAACCTTGCACGTTCCTCTGTAGCACAGCTGCCTCCCAGTGTGACTAAGACCACATCTTCCACACCAGAGGCCTTCACCTGGATCACAGGGAGCTGCTTCAGGACCTCTTTCCTTTAGGCCATGTTGCTGTGCTTCACCCATGACCAAACATGGCATTCTCACCAGAAAAATATAACATGGTCTGGAGAAAGCCTGTGCCCACACCATGGCCCCTGGAGCTCCAGTGGGACAGAGTCAGCAGCCACCTGAAGGGGGCTTGCTGAGCAGGCACACACTTGCCCACACCAAGAGCAATCCTGCTCCACAGAGGTGGGGAACATTATGCCTGAGCCAGTACCCAGAGCCATTCCTTTGTTTAATTCTCCTGACCACTGGGGAGCAGATGACATCCCACTTACGAAAAAGGAAATTGAGGCACAGAGAGGTAACCAACACACACCCACATTCACATAGTAATCTGTGACCATGCTGGAGCTGAACGTAGATCTACTCTGACTCCAAAGCTCAAATTTCCCACCCTAAGTAAGCCACAGTGTTATCTGAAGACAAATGGAAATCACTTAAAAGTAAGGATGCACAAAGATGCTGCTAGGACTTCGACTTCCCTAATTCTGAAAAGGTGACATCAAAACTCTGAGCTGGAAAGGTAACTTCTAGAACAAATGGTCCAAAGTTCTCTTCTTCTAATTGTTTTTCTGATGGGAATGCCATGTTTGGCAGTGGGTGAAATGAAGATGGGGTGGCAGGGTGTGGCTGAGCCCAGGACAAACTGCAGGCCCCCTGCCTTGGCCAAGTGCTCTGCTCAGCACATCTGACAGCCTGACTCGCCTGAGCGCAGTGACCTGGTCCCATAGTTAAAACATTGCCAGGCAAAACTGCACCTTGTTGGTGAAATTAATCTGCACCTTTAATCAACAGCCTAGACAGGGCCTAGCTCATAAGAACTTCCCTGTCCTCAGAGTCATCAACCTGAGTCTTCTGTATTCAACAGGCCTCTAGAGCCTCCAGGAACTATGAATGTCCCCATCTTGGTGCCCTGGGTGAGGAAGACCATTTAGGGTGCCCAGATGGAGGTCACGGGAAGCCCCAGCACCCCTGAGCTTAGCCCTCCTGTCTGAACTGCATTCCCAGAATTGCTTTACAGCAGGGGCCAAAGATCAAAAATTTTATGGGCGCTTGGGGAATGATTCCTCCCCAATGCGTCTGCCCTTTCATCTGCACACCCACTGCCCCAGAATAGCAAACAGCTCACTGCTCTGGAGCTCTTTCTCCAAAGACTTCACAGCAGGAAAACAGGCTAGAAATATTTCAAAAGCTTGGCCACAGCTGTCTGCAGGAGCCCATTTGAAAGCCTTACTGCAGAAAATCTCCTTCCTCCTTTAAAGCTCCAGGCACCAGCTTTGCTCAGCTCAGAAACTGTAGCATCCCTGTCAGCATTCTGGCCTCCCGCCTGCCTGCGTAGCGGGGAGGAAGGTTGAAGCACCCCCGCTTAATGGTGAAATCACAATAAGGGAAAGAAGCTTCTAGACTTCTGTCACCCAGCACTTGTCTAAGAGGAATTTCTACCCCTGCCTCAAGAGAGACATTGCCTGCCACGCTGCATCCGTCCGGTGACTGTCTGCAGGGTGTCAGGCTTCACTGTCACCCACAGCGTGCTCAGGGATACCATTGCCCAGGCTCTTTCTGGGCACTGAGGCATTGCAAACCCCAGTGTAGAGCAACCTCTGTGGAAGCAGGGGAAGAGGCTTTCTCACTTTGTGCCTTGATGGGTTAATTCTCCTCATTAAAGTCAAGCAGCACCTTCTACAGAGCTGGGCATATTGGGCCCCTGCCCTAGTCCACTCAGGCCACCTCCAGCCATTCTTTTCCCTTCATAGTGAAAAATATGCAAGCTGCTAGGACTTGCCCCCCGCCCGGAGTCTATTCCGTCCTCTCTAGAATATGATCTGGCACCCAGGACCCCAGGAATCCTTGCCCCCAAAGCCGCTAGGCCAGTGCAGACATTTTCCCTGGGTCTATCCTCTGGCAATCAGGTAAAACTAACCACGTGTGTACAGCAAGGAGTGGCCAAGGACGGCAGTTTGGTAGGCACAGGGCCCACCACTGGCAAGTGCAGGGCCTCTTACAGTTGAAATAGAGCCAAGAGAGGAAGAGAAGCAAGGAGGCCAAGGGCCACAGGACTGGAGTCAGCCTTTCCTGGCCACCTTGAGCCAGTACAGAATGCAGAGCAAGCACATCTGTCAAGGCAGGAGAAAAAATGTGTATATTTTATTGTTTTTTATATTGCTTTGTGACTTGCAAACCTTCAGATATGTGTAATGTGGGGTTTCTTTCTACCCTTCCATGAATGTTAGGAGTGAATCTAAGTCAGGATCTGAGATTTGTCACAGAGTAAACAGGAAGCAAGCATTCATTCCTTCATTCGTTCAACTATAAATTTCTTTTACGAAGTAACTTATAGTTGGCAGGTACTGAGGAACCTCTAACTGGTGTGTACTAAGCACTGTGCCTGGCACTGGGTATACCAGGTCTGGGAGGTGGCAGCCAGTGAATAAAAAAAGCCATAGAGTGAAATGCTAGCTGCTAATGAGAGGAGATTGCAGGAGGAAAGACGAATGTTCGATCAGAACCTGACTCTTAGCTTTAGATCAACTTCCAACTAATAATAATCTTTAGAGGCCTATATCCAGAAAATAAATTAATTCAAAAAAAGCTATATTATCTGTTTGACCTGGCATTTTACTAAACTTTGGGAGACGAGAGATGCAAGCCTTATCTCAATGAGATCCTGTTTAGAGAGGCTCTTGAACGTGAATACTCCTAACTCAGAGTCACCGCAGAGGCCAACAGTGGCAATGCAAGATAGGAGAGATGGGATTGATTTCTTCTAGGTGATCAGGGATGACTTCATACCAGACATAACACTTCAACTGAGTTTTTCAGCATAAAGCAGAATCAAGAAAGAGCACAGAAACGTGGAGGGACACTCCCCGTTGAGGGCAGCGCTTGTGCACAGGTACAGAGATGGGGCCTGCCCTGAATGCTAGTTACCCCACGGCCTTCGCATGGATACGTAAGGATGTCAGGAGCAAGCTCCAAAGGCAGGACAGGACAGGTGTTGGCAGACTTTGCCTACCAGGCTAAGGAGTCTGATGGTTCCGGAGAAGTGGGGAAACGTTTTAAAATAATCATTCTGTCAGCAGTTCCTAGAGGCACTGGGAGAAATTTAAAGTAAGGAAACCAAAATCAGGCTATATGGCTGATTCAGGCAAAAAGGAAATGAGATAGAAAAATAAGGGTCTGTTGGTAAAATTTGTAGATTTACACTTGGTAATTCTAAGCTTTAATCCAAATGCAAAAGTGATCACTCGTATTCAACTCCTGCCTCCGTACTAGTCAAGGATCATTTGTTGTAAACAGAAGCCACCAGCACTGCCTGCCCACACAGCAATGGCATTTATCAGATGGCTCCCAGAACCTAGGGGAGGCCAACGTGGAGCTGTGAA
Organism: Aplodontia rufa; assembly: GCA_004027875.1. Lineage (NCBI taxonomy): Eukaryota > Metazoa > Chordata > Mammalia > Rodentia > Aplodontiidae > Aplodontia > Aplodontia rufa. The sequence continues at coordinate 4,778 of PVKS010008001.1, read as the reverse complement.
TGACGGCCGGCTCTCAGGCTCCAACGGGCAGTCACTGGAGAAGCACCTCCAAAGCACAGCCCCTCAAAACTCTGTAGTTGGGAAGGATAGAATTGTCAAAGCCACAGATCTGCACCCCTTGAGGGTAGGGGCTTGGTCTGTCTTGTTCATTAAGTATTCCTTCCCAGTACCTAGAAGGGTGCTTGATACCTAGAATGTGCAGGGTAAAAATCTACTGACTGCAGATCACGTAGCAAAAATGGTAAGCGTCCCAACCATCAACCAGACTCCTCTTGCACACCCCTGACATCTCTCCCCACCTAGGTCAAAACATTGAGCACACACTCGGGTGTTTGGGGAACTTGTGAATCTAGTCTCAGCTCCTTCTCAGCCCAAGTGACATCCTTGTGCCAATTTTTCATCTGTCCCAGGGTACGTCCCCTAGAATTTCTTAAAGCTGATTGTACTTTCCTGTTGGAAGGGGGTGTTTGGGATTTTTGGCTTTATTTTTCTTTAAATACTGTTTATATTTAAAATGTGGGCTTATTTCTTCCAGAACTTCTTATTCATCATTTTTTTTATCTCCCCATATTCTAGCACCATGGGCCTTTCTGCCTTCCTGTTGTTGGCCCTGTATTACTGTGTTCCTGGAGAGTTGCTGGGGAGGTGGGGGAAAGGGCAGGGATTACTTAACCTCTTAGGGGCTTTTGCAGTCTTTCCCCTTCCCCCGCACTTTGTAAGGCATTCATGATGGGTGGTGCCCCTCCCCATATGAGGTGCCTTCCTGTAAGGTCAAGGCCACTTCCAAATTGGGGTCTGTCCCCTGAAGTCAAGACATGAGCTTCGATGGACACATGGAAGCTGCTGGCCTTAAAGAGAGAGAGAGAGAGCTCCTTTGCTGTAGGCATTAAATTTAAGTACGCTTTGAAAAGAAAGGAATCAAAGAAGTGGGGAGGGGAGAGAAGAGGGAGGAAAGAGAAGAGGAGAAAAGAAAGAAAGAAGAAATTACCTGTTTGGCATGAAGTTGCTACTTTCCTAATCAAACTAGCCTAGCTCTGTTTATGGCTCAACATCAATATTAACTCATCATAAAATTGAAGGTTTATAGCCCCTAAAAGAAATATTGAAAAATGTATGCATCCTATAACTCCTAAAATATGCTGACTCGATTTTTTCCATATGGGTAATAGAAACGTTTGCAGAGCTGATGGACTGGGCCACGACTGTGTACTAAGCAGCTATGGCGGGACTTTCTCCGGCTTCCTGCTTGAGGTTGGACTTGTTGGAGGCCTCTATGGTGAATCCACCCTCCCCTACACCAGCTTAAGCTCATTACAAATTCCCATCACTCCCACAACCAAACCCAAACTGTGGACTGTGGCTTTCAGCTCCCCAGGATGAGGCTGCTCTGCCCCCTCTCCATGCCCCTCATCACTGTGCTCAGTCAACCACACTGGCCTCCTTCCCTTCTCCATGTCCAGTCCATCAGGAGGTCACAGGCAATTGCCCGGCTGTTGTCCCCTTTGCTCTTCATCTGTGTTCTCTTCCTTTCCTTTTTAGGTCATAACTAAAGCATCATGTCCCCAGAGACCTATTCGATTCCTCCAGTCACTCTATGGGATCATGCTGTGCTTCTGTTGCTCGACCTAGCACACTCTGAAGACACCATGTTTGTGCACTTGTCCTTGTGTCAATTCCTCACTGAACATGAGCACTGCCACAGTGCAATGGAGTACCCAGCCCTGTCTGTGTCCTGCTGGATGTCAGTGCTTTATACAATGCCCAGCACTCACTAGCAGCTCAGAAAATGTTTTTCCTGCCAAAACAGCTCATAAGCTGGTCACCTTGTCCACTGGAGGCAAATTCTCCTTGGCTCTACCACTTATTTTTTCTTCCCCCAGTGCTGGGGATAGAACCCAGGACCTGGCACATGCTAAGTAATCATTCTTTCACCAAGCTACACCTCTAGTCCCCACCCTCATCTCCCATTTTCAAAAGAGGTCTCACTATATTCCCCAGGCTAATCTTGAACTCATGGGCTCAAGGAATCTTCCTGTCTCTCCTGCCCCTGCAACTTCAAGCATGCTCAGGTTTTTAGCATTTGTGCATAGAGCATTTCAACTCCCCTGTTTCTGCAAAAGAAAACGGAGCAGTGCTAGCTCCATGTCCTCCACTCCAGCGGAATCTCACTCTGGCTGTGTTATCCTGCCTGCCCTGGGACATGCGTTCTTCTTCTCTCTCAAAAAGCAAATAGATTGCATTTCTAACAAAGAAATCGTGCAGGTAAAGTGCCACAGCACTATCCTGTGGTGGATGCCCAATAAACTTTCATTCCTATCCCTCCACCCAGGTCCAAAGACTTCAGGGAAGGAGAGGAAAATCACTAAGTGAGAAAGATGTAAGATGATTGAGAAAATTACAGCTGCTGATGGGGCTCAGTTTCCAAGCACCCTGCTGGGACAGGGTCCACAATAGCTTAGGGAGCTAACTCTGAGGCCTGAGCCCTGCATGTCCTTATGTTGCCTCACTTCCCTGGACAAGTCATTTAAGCCCCTGAGCTTAAGTTTCTTCATCTGTAAAATGGACACAAGAAAAGAAGCCTGCCAATTTTACAGTATTGTTTTAAGGCTTCACTGAGACCAGACATTTGAAGAGGAATTATCCTGTAAAGAGCTGTGGGATGGAGGGACTGGGGTCAGGAGTGGGAGGTGGAGGGCCTGTCCTCTGCTCCATGCCATCTTCTGTGTCTTCTAAGACCCCTTTCCATGTGTAGCAGAAAGACAAAACTTCAGAGCATTTTGAATTGTGGTGAATTGTGGTAAAATACACATCACATTAAGATTTACCATGCTAAATTTTTAAGTGGGCAGTTCAGTGGTATTAAATATATTGACACTGTAGTACAACCATCACGGCCATCCATCTCCAGAATTTTCTTCATTTTGCAAAAGAGAAATGCTATGCCTATTAAACAACTTTCCACTCTTTCTCCCTCCAGTCCCTGATGGCCATTCCAGCTTCTGTCTCTATGAATTTGACGGCCCTATGCACCTCGTATAACTGGAATCCTTGGCTCAGCCCAGTGTAGATCTTGCTTCTAAGCTCTTGTAGTTGTTGTGAAGTCACAGAGCAGAGCGGAGGGTAAGAGCCCCATGGAAGCTGGATCCCAGCCCCTGCCATGTTCATTGGCCACACTCTCAAGACATGGTGAGCTTCCTAGTCCAAAGACAGAGTGCAACTTAGAAGTAAGGGTCCTCCCACAGCATGGGGAGCAAGTTGGTGCCTCACGTTGTCATTATTTCTTGATTTCCTACATGTTATTAATAACACTTTTCTTTCAAATTTAGTATTAGTTTTCACTTCAATGCCATTTTGGGCAATTCCCAAATTTCTCAGCCTGCTCCTATAGAAAGCACCAAAAAGGCATGAGCCCAACAAAATCTCAGCTCAGCCACTCTGTGCTAGCCTTGGAAAAGTGGCCTGGTTCTGCTTACTTCTGTTTCCTCCTCCATAAGAAAGGTTGTTCTGAGAGTTCTTTGCAAAAAGGGCACGAAGCTGCCAGCACGTACCACAAATGCCAGTGACCTTCCCTTCATTCACCTGGCACCAAGCACACCTACACTTTCCCCTCCAGAGGCTGTGCCTCTGAAGTCTGCATCTCTTGTCTCCTCTCCTCCACAGCCCCCACGCTCCCTGACTACTCCAGCAAGCTCAGCAGGCCCCAGGGGACTCCACATGAGCAAATAATTGTGCTAACGTGTAAGAGTTTCTCAGGGTACAACTGCAGCAATCTTGCCCATTGGGTAAAACGTCTACTCTTTGGAAGACATTGTAGGCTCTGCCCACTGGAGACACATAGTTCCCGGAAGTACATCCTAGTTTTTAGGTCATTCCCACTCCTAACGATCCCTGGAGATAAAACCAGTTTCAACACCAGTTAGATCCTCTCTGACTCAATACACAGCTTGGCTTCCGAACTGACTCCTTTCCTGAGACTCACAGCAGCCTAGGAGAGTTCCCAGATGTCAGGGCTCCCAGCTTCTGTTTCCTGACACCACCCTAAGGATCCAGTCATTCCCACCAGAGGCGGAGGCCTCCAGACATGTCAGTGACAATATTGACCCTAGAGCTGCTTATTATGGGGCAGTATCATAGGACATTTTGACCTAGGGGGCTGGATAAATCAATTATGCCACAAGGCTGCTGGTAATATGTGTAGTAGATCTGCATTCATTGAAATGGAAATATTTGCCATATTTCAATTCAGAAATATATGAATAAAATAAATGAGTTTATTTTTAATTTTATAAAACACATATATATACCCACATTTGTGGATGAGCACGGAGAAAAGCGTGAGAAGTTAATAGTAATTGCCTTTGGTGGTGTTATAGATGGATTTTATTGTTTCTTTTATGTATTCATGAATTTTCTTAAGGATATATTATTGAAATTTTAGTATTTCCTTTGTAATAGGACAAAAAATACAAGGTCATTTTCTATGTAAGAAACATACACATACACACACACACACACACACAAGCAACCAACAGTGGGCGAAGAAACAAGCAAAGACAAGAATATTTCCATCTCTTGGACAGAATTATGCTTAGTGAAGTCTCCCAAGCTCAGAGACTTAAGGGCCGAATGGTTTCTCTCATCTGTTGATACTAGAATTTATGTTGAAGCAGTAGGACAGACGGCTGACCTAACAAAGCCCCAAATTGAATGACATTCAGTGCAACAGGGGCGAAAGCTCCCTAGGTAACTTGGAGGTGTAGGGAAGGGGATGGGGAGGG